>JARJCM010000310.1:0-121625 GCA_029233265.1 Mycena alexandri | reverse complement strand
TCTTTTAACACACCGTATCCCTCCTTTTGACGCGTCGGATCGCGTTCAAAAACACATGATTCGGCACATATGTAGTACTACATGTGTATTTATTAAAATCTCATAATCTCATCTTCTTGCCACTGCAACACGACCTTCTTCATTCACGACCCCTATAATAATCAGAATCCTTAGCCCACCTTTTCGCTGTTGCCACCCAGCCTTGTGTTTCTCAAGTGAGCGCGGAGATTCAAAATTCCTTGCAGAGAGCCGAACGGCAAACCACGTGGATGCAAAGTCGTGGGGCGGAAAGTACAAAACTTCAAGACTTCTCGGTCAATACACGATCAAACAACCGCTCACGTCCGAATATGGGAATAATTATCGACCGGACAAATACAAGGACCTTACTCACAAGTGAACCATTCTTTTCTCAAGTTCATCCCGCTGTTCAGTTCAATAAGCCATTACTCAACCGGTGCGCTGTAAGTATTAATGTTGTGTTGCCCACCACACCAAGAATCATTGTGATGTTGACTTTTCTTCGGGTTGAAAGGTCTGGTTATTGACATGAAAGTCAATTTAGCAATGTGACTTCGTTTCGCCCCAGGAACATGATCTCAGTAAATATCTGTGGATGCACTTACACAGGGGGCAAACATAGATGCACTTGTCATAAGCGCATCCGACGCGCATGCGCAACGTCTTTGCTGCGTCCTTGCTACGTCCTTGCCCTTGAGCTTAGGTAATTCAATTTTTCCTTTGCGTGAGGTCGAATCTGCGAAGGGTCAACTTTTATGTTTCAGACTTTGACAATCTGGGAATGTATACCTGCTCAGATTCTGTGTCTTCTGCAGTTCAGTGTGAGCTCAGGGGATGTGTGCCGTCCATCCGTTACATGTCAAGTGATTCATATGACAGACACAGACCATCTAATCTGCATGAACAAATGGAGGGTGCTGGTCCTCAAATGAGTAATAAGTTCAACAGCAAAAAATCATCTCAGGGCTGCTCAGAATCATGAAAGGGTCATACACACTGTATAACCGTCACCAGTATATCCTGTGAAAGCAGTCTGACATAGACTTGAAATATTAACAAATCTTCATTGCACAAGAATTGTCATGGTTTGATACCTGCAAAACACTGGTTGTGCCGCAAGAAATGGGCCCAAAAGCTGAAACTAGCACAACTGGTTACCACTTCTCGTCTGGAATCTCAGGCCTGCAAAGACTCTGCAATTTCCGTGAACTCAGGGCAATCAACCGAGATAAATGTGGCAAACAGAAGTAACACCATCAGGCATTGGGAAGGGTCCTCAAGGTTTCAGGGAATCATGGAACGGGGGAACAAAGAGATTCATTCAAAAATGCTCATGAGTTGCAAATAGGTACATTGACAGATTCAAACTAATTTATAAACTTCTGTTGCCAGTTGCTGAGCCTTCATTGTGCACAGTTACACACACAGGCACAGGTTTATTTCTTTTGGCCTAAAGCTGTTCATATTTGTGGCTTAGGCACTAAAGATTAAAGAATGAAAAGATGACCTTTCACAGATTCGAACTCACGCAGAGGAAAAATCGAATTACCTAAGCTCAGGGGCAAAGACGCAGCAAGGACGCAGCAAAGACGTTGCGCATGCGCGTCGGATGCGCTTATGACAAGTGTGTCTATCTTTGCCCCCAGTGTTATATCTTGCAATGGCCAGAATAGTTCTTTCCTGTGTACACCCCAGTGAGTTTTGACCCACCTGCACCGAGGGCATAAGTTGTTGTAGATGCACAAAGAAAATGGATAAAATCGGAAACTCGCTGAGGCTCTACTGTGCTGTTATATCCAGGTCCGGGGAAGGGAAGGATATGGCCGGTCGATGGTGAACGAGGGATTACGGCGACCGAGGTATTCCGGTTGGCTACCGGACACAACGATGACACCAAGGGGGGAGGATGGTCGACCGGAGTAACACAACACCACAGGACAATAGGGCGAGTGTACTATCCAAGCCACCGGAATGAGGAGGAGAGTGAGGGGAGGATTCCGGTTACGGGGAGACCGGAGTGTGAAACCCAGAAGCAACTACAGAGCGCAGAAGCAACTTAATTATTAAACTGAAGAACAGGAGTGTAGTCTAGGTGTTTATATAGTACAGTACTTGTAATCTGAACATAAGGAGTTATATGAAATCCATGTGGAGATTCCTAACGGGATCACCTCATGTTGTTGAAGAACAAGGAAGTGTGAGAATGGAAGATGTAAAGCATGTGGAAGGAAGTAGAGACCATATGGTACGCACAGGATATACGAGGAACCATTCAGATAAGCCGCATTGCCTTGATAACACTTCTCCGGGGATTGGAGAGACTCCGGAAACCCGGAGCTCCCGGAATCGCCTGAGAGGTCAGCGACCGTTCCGGAATGATTTTCCGATGGTGAGTTGCATGGATATAATAGTATCCCCCTCTTGGGTTCGGATCCCTAGACGAACATCTCGTAGTAAGGACCGGAGGGACATCGATTAGTGGTGTGCATTGCGTTGGAGGTGAATAAATGAAAAAGGAAGTGATTTGCATGAATGAGGAATTTTTTCATGATTTTCTTGCCCTTGATTTTGCCCAGTTGAAGTATCTTCGTCGAAACCCGTGATTGGTCACGTGCCAACTAATCACGTGCTGTTCGGTTCCGTTTGTTGATTTCAATCTTGTCTCCGAACCACCACCACCACCGAAACTCCTCCTACCACATCCATGTCCTCTACCCACCACAACCACTCTGGAAGCGAAGGAGGCAGTGAGAAGGAACGAGGAGGGTCACCGGAGCGCGAGGGGTCGCATAGGGAGGAAAGTGTGGATACGGAGACCCGTCCACTGCTTGCGGAGGCAGCGCGTGCTGATGAGGCGGCCGCGCTGGAATTCGCGGACCTCATGAACAGCGCCGACATGGCGATTGCTGAACAGCGGGCGTGGGCGAAGGAGTTGAAGGCTAAGGAGAAGGCACAGGACAGGGCGGAGAAAAAGGGAAAGGCAACCAAGCGTCCGGAGGGAGGCGAGAGGAAGCGCAAGCGCGTGGAGCGCGTCGAGAGCGACTCCGACGTCGTCATGGTGGTTTCCGAGCCAACGGGAAGTCGCCCGCTCATCCGGAGACCCATCGGTGAAGGTGAGTACATACCAACCAGTGGAAAATGTATTCCGGTTGATGTTACAACCTTTAGCTTGCGATGAGTGCACTCGGCGAGACGAGCACTGCTACCCGCAGCGCGAGGGAGGACCATTTTCTTGTGGGCGCTGTGCTGAAAAGCGCATTGCCTGCTCGTTGAACGCAGACGTTCCCCGGGCCAAACGCGTGCGGAAGGACGCGTCTGAACGCAAGGGTCGTTCCCGGAGTCGGGGGAGATCGACTGCAGTGAAGAAGACTCGATCCCAACCAATTCGCCAGCGACCGGAAAGGAAGGAGACGCCATTGCTGCCCTTGGAAGGCATTCCGGGTCCGTCTCGTCATCAACTCCGGCTCCGGACTCCGTCGCTGGAACGGCGGTCAATGCAGAGCGAGTTGAGGGAACTCCGGAGTGATTTGGGCGAGACCATCCATCGTGCTGAGGAAGCTGAACGTCGTATTGAAGCTTTGGAGCTTTTGATGGCTGATCTCCGGAGCGAAGTCCTGCAGTTGACGCAGAAGGGGGATGGGATAAAGAGGAAGGTGGAAATGGAAAAGAAATGGAGCATTGAGATAATTGGAATTGATGTACATTTGTTTCTTGATTTTTTTTGCGAAATTGCATAAGTCCGTTTGACGACAAAGATTCCGGAATGATGATGAGCGAACCGGAATACACCGGAAAATACCCCGGAGTGAACCGGAGTCTAAGTTTCCGGTCCAGGTTTGTCCGGATAGCGACGGTGGAAGTTTTCAATGTGATCTGCTGCGTTAAGATCGCTTGGTCGTACCCAGGAATATTGCTCGTCCGTGTTCTCATAACCCAACCACTCAACTTTGTAGAATAGGGGCTTCTTGAACCGCTTATCAAGCTTCAAATCAACGATTTGCTTGATTTCGAAGTGCTCATCGCCCTCGCCATCAATTTCCACTGCCACCGGAGGGGGTTCTTCACGTCCGGGGAAAGGATTTGGATGATGGGGTTCAAGTTGAGAAACGTGGAATACTGGATGAACTTGAGAAAGGGATTTGGGTAGTTTGATCTGGTAAGACGCCGCAGATGGTTTTCCGATTACTTTGTATGGTCCAACATAAGTCTCAGTGAACTTCCGAGTTGGCCTCGTAGTGCTGAGGTACTTGGTCGTCACGAAAACTTGGTCTCCGACTTTAATCTCCGGATCCGGAGACCGGACTCTGTCTCCGGTCTCCTTGTATCGCTCCTGGGCGCCCTTGAGCGACTCCCGGAGGAATTCATGAAGATCCTGGAGGTTAACGACAAAGTCTCGGGCGTAGGTGTTGGCTACGTCCAACTCCGGATTGATGGTGATAGACGGATTGTAACCTTTGTTGGCGAAGAATGGAGAAATTCTGGTAGATGCATTCGGAGCGTTATTGAGAGCGAACTCGCAAAGCGGAAGGAGTTGGTCCCAATCATCCTGCTGATACGAGCAGAAAATCCGAATATATTGCTCAACGGTTTGGTTCATGCGTTTGGTTTGACCGTCCGCTGATGGATGATAACCGGAGGTATAGTGCATCTCCATATTGAGAAGTTCTCCGAGTGACCGGAAGAAAGAGGAAACGAATTCCTTGCCCCGGTCGCTAGTGACATGCGACGGGACACCGTGCTTGGAAAAGACGTGAATGAGGAAGAGTTTGGCGAGGCGTTCGGAAGTGATGGTGACGTCGCAGGGTATAAGGATTACCTGCTTTGACGCCCGATCAACGATTACCAAAATCGCATCGTATTCGCCGGAAAGTGGAAGTTTTTCAATGAAGTCCATGGATATTGAATGCCAAGGACGAAGAGGAACAGGAAGGGGTCTGAGAAGGCCGTAGGGCTTGTGCCTTGGAGCCTTGTTGCGCCGACAGGTGATACATGACTTGCAGTAATCCCGAACGAACGACCGGAGTTCGGGCCAGTTGTATTCCCGACGTACCGCTGCAAGGGTTCTGTTCTGCCCGAAGTGACCGGAAAGAATGTGATCATGCGCGTATTGCATAACACGTATCCGGAGTGCATCTGGTGCCTCACCGGGGACTTGCGGAACCCAAATGCGATTGTCGTACCGGAGCATATTGGAGTCATTTGTAGACCAGCGCTTGGATGTACCGGAGGAAGCGGCCTTGAGGCCTGCAATTCCAGTGGGGTCGGTGTGGATGTGAGTCTTGATATCGGAATGACGCTGTCCAACATCCATAACCACCGATGCTCGAAGAACTACGTCTTCAAGGAGGGTTGCCCGGAGTGACGCCTCGAGCTGATCTTGCGAGAAAATAGGACGAAAGTTGTGAGGATTTAGCTGACCATAGTGCTTATCCCCCTCTTTTGGGTAGACGTCCCATCGTCTAGTAAGTGCATCGGGCTTTCCTCCGAGTTTTCCGGGCCGGAACCGGATTACCATGTTGAAATGGCAGAGGTACTACTCCGCCCACCGGACCTGGCGTCGCGTAAGTATCTTACTCGTCGCGAAGTATTCCAGGTTCTTGTGGTCGGTGACAACATCAACTGGGAACTCCGGTTCTTCCAGATAGTGACGCCACTGCTTAAAAGCGTCAAAAATGGCCAGGAGTTCCTTGTCATGTGTGTTGTAGTTAAGTTCCGCAGCCACTAGAGTGCGCGAACGGAACGAAACGGGATGGAGATCACCATCGTCGCCAATAATTGACAAAATGGAGGCAATGGCATAGTCCGAAGCGTCGGTCTCGACGGTAATCTGTCGACCGGGTATCCAGTGAGCCAGAACCGGAGCCTCTTCGAACTTCCGCTTGAGAGTGTCGAAAGCGAGTTGACAATCACTGGTCCAGTCCCATCAGAGTGTTTTCCGGGTGAGACGTGTGAGTGGAATAGTGATGTTGGGGTAATGGTAGATGAACCGCCAATAGATATCACAGAAACCAAGAAAAGACTGTACGTCTTTTACTTTCCGAGGAGTAGGCCATTCCGCTACCGGGGCGATTTTTTCCGGGGACATACGGAATCCGTCCGGAGACAGAATGTACCCAAGATATTTGCAAGTAGTCACGGAGAACTCACACTTGGGGAGTTTGCAGAATAGGTTATGCTGTCGTAAGCGCCGCAACACTTCCTTCACATGATTTTCGTGCTGCGATGGATCGTCGGAGTAGATCAGGATGTCGTCCAGATATACGATGACGGTTACATCGAGCAAGTCGGCGAAAATCGTGTTGAGGAATCGTTGGAAGGCAGCAGGCGCATTGGACAGTCCCTCAGGGACAACCTTGAACTCATATGAGCCATAGCGGGTTCGGAAAGCGGTTTTCCACTCGTCTCCGGGAGCAATCCGGAGCAAGTGATATGCGTGCCGGAGATCGAGTTTGGTGTAAATTCGAGCCCGTCCAGGGGCATCGAGTAAGTCGGCGATGAGGGGAAGCGGATACTTGTCTTTCTTTGTGATCCGGTTCAACCCTCGGTAGTCTACGCACAACCGGAGACTGCCATCCTTCTTCTTGGCGAACAGAATTGGAGCCCCGTGACTCGAAGAAGAAGGATAGATAAATCCAGCCTTCAAATTCTCGTCGATGTATTTTCGGAGCGCTGTTAACTCAGCCTCGGAGAGGGAGTATACGTGGCCAATAGGAGGGAGTTCACCGTCGATCGTCTCGATCTTGAGATCGAACTCTCGATGGGGAGGAAGCGAGAATGCTTCCGACTCCGAGAAGACGTCGGCGAATTTGTGATAGGCTTCAGGCAGTCCAGTTAGGTCCACAGCAGCGGTCGAGACTCCCCGGAGCGAGACATCGTCCGGAGGTGTTGCGCGCAAGGTATACTGAACGGTATCCTTGTCTTTAAGCAACACTCGATACGCAGCAGCGGATACCAAAGACACTGGCGGAGGAGTAATGAATGGACGAGGCGTAGTCGCCTCGGGGGTATCCATTGAAGGATCTAGAGTACTCCGGTCAAGACCGGAGTTTGCTGGCACTATTCCATCACTATCCATAGAAGGACCGGGAACCGGAGTAGTCAGCCCGATCGGTATAGGCACTGCGGAGGGATAAACCTCTTCCGGAGTAGCCTCGTCCGTAACCGGAGCTACCGAAACAGAATCCAGCATTTTTGCCGGAGGTGTCGACAGGGATGGACCAGAGGGAGTAGGTCTGAATGAGATAGAGGCCCGCATCCAGTCAATCAACGGATTGAAGCGGTGGAGCCAATTGTATCCAAGAACCATTTCACAAGGAGAATCCAGACGGGTGACGTAGAAGTCCTGTGAAAGGACTTCTCCGGTAGGAAACCGAATCAATAGATGCAGTTTCCGATTGATTATTGATGAGGAGCCGTCGAGGTACCGGAGTTTTACTGGGGGCACTGAGTACGGAATAAAGCCATTTGATTCCACAAATTTTCTAGATATAAAACAATGAGAAGAACCAGAGTCAATAAGCGCACATATCAGGGAGTTGAATCCCGCAGCAATTCGTGATACACTGGACGGCGAAATGGATGAACATTCCTCCGTGCCAGACAGAGAGGATTTAGATAATATGAGGGATGGGGCAAGGTCAACGTAAAGGGCATTAGAGGAAAGAGCGGACGCGTTGAGACGCACCTCAGGGAGATCCCCGGAGTCAACGCAACCCGGATGGGGATCAGAGGTATAATCCGGATTGCTAATCAATTTTTTGACGACTCCGGAGTGGACGCATCTCCCTGCGGGGGCGTTCCAGCCTGAGCGGAGCGACCGCTGGCTTTTTCCGGCCGCTTCTTGCAATCCTCGGCCGAGTGACCTTGGCCTCCGCAGTACATGCAGAGGTTGTTCTTGCGACGACGTTCACGTTCCGCCTCCTTGATTTTACCATCGGCGCCCAGCTTGTCAGCATAGGGCTTCGAGGGGCCAGCCTGTTTGTTGGCTTGGCCACCCTTACCTCCGGCTCCGGGACGATTCCCGGGGTTGGAGTAGGGAGGAGGAGCGGTCGAGTTCCCAGGCGGTTTGGTATAGTTTCCGCCCTTTTGTTTCTCCTTCTGCTTGCCGGAAGCTTTACCGGTGCGGTCTCCGGTGTTGTCCGGAGGACCGGAACGATTACCGGAACGACCAGCAGCAGCCTGCTCTAGTTCCCGCTCGCGCTGCTTCTCGGCCTCTCGTCGATGATACCAGGCATCGATATTCCGGGCCACCATCTTCACCCCCAAGAGGGTGTTGTTGTGGGTGTGCCGGACCATCTCGTCCTTGATGGGACGGGGAAGGCCTTCGTAGAACTGATGCCGGAGAGCAGCGTCACCCCAGTCCGTGAGACTGGCCAGGGTGTCAAAGGCGAGAACGTAAGTTGCGATCCGATCACCATTTTTCATGCGACAAAGACGGATGCGATCCTCCGCATCACCAACCGGATCATGGGGTCCGAAGTTGATGGAAAGTTCCTCGATGAAGCGAACGAAATTATTATCCCACGCCGGGACTTTGGTATTGTATAAGTTCGGCGTGAACCACTGCTGAGCGATGCCGCGGAGATAAGATATAATGAAATAAATCTTATCGTCGTCGGTGGGGAAATCTTGGGTACGCTCGGCAAAGTGAAGATAACATTGGGCGAGGAAGGAAGGCAATTTGTCCGGATCGGAACCATCAAAGGTGTCAGGGTTCCTGAGATTAGATTTGGTGGAACGAGGAGCTCCGGCATTCCGGGCCCAAGTTGTCATAACCTGGGAGAATTGCAGGAGGGTATCCCTCATGAGCTGATTATCTCCATCAGGAGTGCGGGAGCGACGACGGGGCAGACCGCCGCCACCTCCACCGCCTCCACCACCACCACCAGGAGGAGAGCCACCTCCGGGAGGAGAACCACCAGGGCGTCTGGGGAATCCTCGACCGGGGGGCCTTCCTCTGCTGGGAGAACGTCTTCCATGACTGGAAGGCGAGTCACCACCACCGCCTCCATCACCTCCAGGTGCCGGAGCGGAACGGGAGCGGGATGCCTGTTGACCGGAGTGATGGGAACGACTACGGGATCTTTGACGCGATCCTGCGCCGATTGGAGAACGTGCTGGTTCTCCACCCGTCTCTTCCGGTATGACGCTCGGAGCTGCCTGGTAAATAGGAGCAAATCCCAATCCCGGAGTTGCCGGAATCGGAGAATCATCGAACGCGGGCGTGAGAGGTGTGATCGGATGACGTGATGGGGTTGTGGGAGGAATGACAGTTCCAGGAACGTTGACTGGGTTTGTTGCCACAGGTGGCAAGGAACGGCGTACCGTTACTCCGAAAGGGACCGGAGTCGAACGCGTTCCGCTGGGCCGCAAACCAGGATTGGCCATTAGTCGAGCGGGAGAGGGTAAGGGAACCATGTTGCTGTAGAGCCGTGATTTGCGACGATCAGGGTCGTCAGGTTGGTCGTCGTAATGAGACATGTCGTAGGATTGATTGATTTTGAGTAGCGTGGATAGGTGAGTTTAATAATACTGTTATATCCGGGTCCGGTGAAACGGGCAAGATGCGCTAACAGTGAAAATGGGCTAAATAAGCTCTGGATGCGGGCTAGCTGAACACTAACACACCACACACAAAACCTAAGACAACACCAAATCCCCTACTTATACTTCACTAAGACTAAGCGCGTCTTCCTCAGTGAGTTCGGGTCCGAGCCGTAGTATGCGACTACTGGTTTGGATTCCTAGCACAACGAGAATTGAATTATGGCCTCAACTATCCCAACTAAACAAACACCACACTATTCGCTAGCTACCCTTGACGTTCCGAAACAAGACTTCCCAAGGTTTGGGATGTACAGGTTTGGGGGTGATAAGGATGTTTACTAGGCGGACGCACAAAGTGCAGTCGTCCTAGGCGAGGTAAATGAAGTGTCTATCTGAAAACTTCCACTAATGGACTATGCTGCTTCTCCTGCACTTCCTCTATGGCTTGGCTAGCTAAATGCTGCTAACGGCCGACTTAGACTCCTCTGAATCCAAGCTCTTTTCTGTTACACTTGGGCTTATTAAGGACCCCGAGTATTCTCTTAGCTCAACTAGTCGGTCAATGAATCGACTGGCAGTTCTACCAAAGTGCTGTGCCGGGCGTGGTCCGTTTTACGGGAGGCGTTTCCTGGTCACCCAATGCGTAGCTACCACTGAAGTCCACCACAAAGCTAGCCGCAACTCTCAAACTTAAACTCTTGTGCTCTCGGTCCTGATTTATACGTGGAGATTGGCACCGCTCACAAACTCCCAACGCGAAGCTTCGACTTATTGGTTCACACAGTTACTTCTGGATCCAACAAACAACGCTGCGATTCTTAAAGACTGGACTACAACAGAGAAGGTACTTTATCTCCGCTTCGACTGGCCTGAGCACACCCTTATCGACTGAGCGATGAGCGGGGCATGAACTGGTCTCTAGCGGTATTTTATGAGGCTTTATATACTGTTCAGAGAGAAAATGATGAGGTAAAGAGAAATGAGTAAAACAGGCCGATGTTCTGGTCATGCGACCGCCTTCGGAAGACGAGCCGGGTCCATTCGTGGTCTAGGCTTGCCTAGCTGGCCAACTATCTGACCATCTCGACAACCAAGCCGGGTATAATTGCCTTTCTCAGCGTGCTAGTCTGCACCCGAGCAACTCTCCATGTGCAACTCCACTCCGGAACTACTATTCCCGGTGTAGCTTGCTCATAATCACGCCATTCCACCCCGCTATCTTACGGACTGAACATCCTAGCGTTCATCCACTGCTCCATCTCAACATGAATTCACTGTTTCCGCTATTTGTCTTCGTTAGGCTCTTTGGATCGCGTCGCGTCCATCACCTGACCTGCTGGTGGGTATACTCCTATACCCCTATGGTTGGTCCCCTTCGCATTGCCTCAGCTAGCGCCACTTCGACCGCTACTGTATCGACTTCAGCAGTGTATGTCCAGCTGCTATGGTACTAGCCGCCTTCCTACACCCGCTAGCTCGCTCGTGCTCGTTCCTACTCTGCGCTAGCTCCGACCAAAGCTCCGTCTGTGCAGTCGTTGGTCCTCGTTCATAGAATCCTTGACACTCTGAGGTACTAGACCTGTATGTTTATCTCCTTGATGCGTGTATTCGCCTAGTGTAACGCTTGTAAACCGCGCCTAGCACTATAACTCGTACTACAGCCAGCAGCCGGAGCTCACTCTGACTCTCCTTTGTACCACCGAACAGAGTTCTCATTGCTAGTTTGTAGCCCTGAGAAGCTAGTTAATGTACCTAATAGAAGCTAGCAGACTTCGTCATGCGCTAGCTCTAAAAAGCGCAAAATGTAGCTAGATGGCAGCACATTGCAAACGCGCCGTTTCAACGTCTTCGGTCGTCGCGGCTATCGGTCCTGCGGGTTTCGCGTCCCAGTATGACGAGCTATATGCGGTCGCTGCGGTGTTCCCGGCGATCGAGGATGAAAATGACAGCAGCATCGGCACCGACGACAGTGACCTCTCGACTCGTAATTTCTAGCTTCCTCCCCCTTTCTTGCTACATTATTGACTCTTTAATCTCGCTTCTTCTCTTCTGGCAACCCCTCGACTTTCCATTTGCGCGTTCCGCTTGGCGTCCTCATTGCGCACCTGGCCTTGCCCTGTTCGTACTGATGTGTCCCGCGCCGATCTCGTTTTGGTACATCGAACCTTGTGGTACTTCTCGCCCTTTTCTTTCTGCTTGGTACAATACTCAATGATTCAGAGACGGGGAGGGTGTAATCCCGGTGGCTTACATACGTACCGTCATAGCTTACGTCGTCAGTTCTTCTTTGTCGTCTACCTTGTACCGCTCGCTCGCAATCCATACCGAGATCTTGTTGACCTCTGGTGTGATTCTCGGCCTCAGTGTTTCCTGGTTTGCCCCCAGGTTTCCAGGCTTTTCACTATTTAAAAACAAAAAAGGGGTCTTGACCGTGAACAGCTCGGGGCCGAATCGAACGAGCGGTCCCTGCTGTATGTTAGCACGTTGTGCTGCAAGCTGGGTACGCAGATGGTGCCCACCACTGAGCTGTCGGAATCCCGGTCAGTAGGTCAATTTATGCATGAAATTTCGATTCAAAAACCATAAAAGAATCAGATAGTGAAATTGGGAGCATGGCTCAGGCCCGAGTCGAACGAGCGCTCTCTGCTGCATCACATTGACCATTTGATTGATCACAGGGATAGTACCCCACCACCGAGCCAGTCTCGGTACTGATTTGTAGTTGAATTTATGCACGACTTTGTCGAATCACAGAGAGTAAAAGAGGAATGGAGATGGTGGTCATGGCTCACACCCGAGTTGAATGAGCGGTGACTGATGTTCATTATGACATCATATTGGATGCCCAGTTGGTACCCACCACCGAGCCATTCTGAGTATTAATTTATGGCTTCATTTATGCACGACTCTTTTCCACATATAAGGAAAAAAAGGACTGGATACCGTGATCATGATTGACTAGGAAGCTCCGACTACGTCGGAAGAACACCTTGCTGCATCGATCAAGAAATATTGTGTATTTACATATCACACTCTTGGCAAGTACTGCTCAAAAAAATTGTGTCCCCGTTCCTGCTGTCTGCTATGAACTGCGGACAAAGTTCAGGACGAAAGACGATACAAATATTGCGGGATTTCAACGACGAGATTTTCCGACAAGCACACGACGCGAGACTTTGGCCGAAGATGATAGATTGGAGGAATTGAATGAGAGGACAACGAAGTGGTGGGACAGGATGAGTAGTAGAGAGTGTGATAATTAGCCAGTAGATTTGCATCCTATACTTTAAAACACGAAGAGCACTGCCACCACGTGAAAGTCATGTGATGTAAGTCACATGCTTTCTCCCACGAGATGCCCGAGCGTTCAAAGCGAGGGCCAAAAACAGGGGAACTCGGAATCCGCTGTTGTCATTGCGAGCACACAAACTGCTGTGTGCTGACCCACCAAAGGCGGGTCCCCTCAACTTAGCCAGTAGATTTGCATATGAAAGCAAAGAGGAAGACCAAGGCTGTGCACGCGGGAGAAAACGGACGGATCAAACCGGGTTGCATGAAACGCGTCCATTATGAGGTTGGAGAGACCTTGACAAGCAAGGTGATGGCTCAGGCTCGAGTCGAACGAGCACTCTCTGCTGGCACTTGTAAACATTCAATTGATAGCAGGGATGGTACCCACCACTGAGCCATTCTTGGTAGTGATTTGTAGTTGAACTTATGCACAAGTTTGTGGATTCAAAATATCAAGGGGCAACAAAAAGTTACAATTGCAGAATACAATGGCACAGGCTCGAATCGAACGAGCAGTCCCTGCTGCAACCTCTTGGCGAACCTATTGGATGCAGAAATGGTTCCCACCACCGAGTCGTTCTCAGTACTGTGTGCTGGCTGAATTTATGTGAGGCTTTTTACTATTTGAAAACAAAAAAGAGGGTAGGTGATGAACAGCTCAGGCCCGAGTCGAACGAGTGATCTCTGCTGCATTTATCTTCTCCCTCATGATTAGGTGCAGAGATGGTACCCACCACCAAGCCGGTGCCAATATCTCTCAAGTCCTTCTCGTCGAGTGCAATACGCGCGTCGGCTGATGCACCATCACAGACGCGACGCGTTTTGATCGGGGCGCTTTATTTTTTATTTTTATTTTTGGAGGGATAATGATTTAAACTCAGTCTGCAGAAGCATTCCGGGTCATCCGCTTGGGTTGCTGGTTTTGAGCCAGTCGGGGCGCGAGTTTAAATTCAGTTGCAGGACGTCTCGGGAACGCCGGCGCCGTTTGGAGGGAGACGCGGTGAGAGCTCAGTTCGGCTAGACGACGTCATGTGGCGTCGCAGCGAGACAGCGGTGAGCGCATTTAAACGCAGACCAGGTCTGCCAGGGTTATTATGCAGGGGCGATGGATCGCGGGCGGGGCGTCAGCAGCGTACGGGCATGGGTCCTCCTCCAAGACGTTCGAGGGACAGTAAGAATGTTGATTCGGTTGTCAGCGGGAGAACGGCGAACATGGCGTGCCCGCGGGATCTGCGTTGGTGGTTGCGATGAGATGCGTGTTCATGGGGGTGGGTACCAGGGACACTGCAGGGGGAAGAGGAAGACGGAGGGCGTGAAGAGAATAGAAACGGGGTGGAAGTAAAGGCAGAGTTTGTTTGCAAGGGGGTGGTAGCTGGATGGGGATAGATACTGATTCGCCAGATATAAGTTACCTCCACGCGAAAAGGGCTTCGAGGGTTGCGGTTAACCATGTCGTTCAAGTTCGAGTAGCTGCAGGACTACCAGCACAGCGAGCTTGGCCCGCTGCCCGCGAGCACCATCCAGTTCCAGCTACGATGCGCCCCCGACGCTGCGTCGGGCGGAGGCGCCGAGGCGCCGAGGCGCTCCACCCCGCAAACGAGTCGCCCTGGACGACATAGATTGCGAACAGGCCCGCCTGGCGCACGGCGTTGTATTTTCTCCATGGACATTGTCTGTTATGACATGGTTATTTTAGCTCCACTGACATGGCGCACACCAATTCTTTAAATCCGCGGTAAGTGGCCGTGGTCGTATCGATTGACCTGAAGTGCAAAGGGTCAGTTGTTGGGGTATAAGATGGCAGGGTGTTGCCTTGTGAGATCAGTTATCGGTAATCACGCTGTGAAGAGGTGCCTTGGTATTCCCAAATCCCACTTCAAAACGAGGTGTAATCTCCTACACCATCAGGGCGTTATTGTATTCATCAACGCTCATTTACATGGGTACGTAAAGCTTGTGCACGAAAAAAAAGCTGGTGAAAAATCTCAACCACAGCAACTGGGTGACTTCCCATAACGATTAAAATATCTTTCAGTGTTTCTGAGCTTGCTTGAGAGTGCCAGTGATGGCTGGCCAAGTTTAGAATAATCACCCAGCACGCCAAAAAATAAGTTTCACGGGAATAAAACCACAATCTGAGTCCAGCCATTTTGGAAGAAGACCGGCCGGAATGGACTCCGAGATGCGATGAGAGCCCACTGAATTTTTCCTGAGGCAAATCGGCCACTTGGACATTGAAGAGGACGGCTGGAAGCATCGTCACTCCGCCAAACATTTTATTCAGCTTTATTATAATCTGAAGAGGGGGGGGGGTACCCCCTCTTCAGATTTTAGTAGATTCGAATAAATTCCTGCCCCTTCGGGGCCTCCGAACAGATGGGGTCCCGACAGCTGTCGCGGAGTTTGGTCGGAAAGCTTCAAAATATGCTGAAAACATTTTTTAATCGTTATGGGAAGTCACCCACTGCGGTTGAAGAAAATTGCGCCCGAAATAAAAACAAAAGCTTGTGCACGAAAAAAAAAGTGGCGAAAAATCTCTCAACCGCAGCAACTGCGGTTGAAGAAAATTGCGTCCGAAAAAAACAAAAGCTAGTGCACGAAAAAAAAAGCTGGCGAAAAATCTCAACCGCAGCAACTGCGGTTGAAGAAAATTGCGCCCGAAAAAAAAAACAAAAGCTAGTGCATGAAAAACAAACTGGCCAAAAATCTCAACCGCAGCAACTGCGGTTGAAGAAAAATTGGGCCCGAAAAAAAAAACAAAAGCTAGTGCTCGAAAAAAAAAGCGGGTGAAAAATCTCAACCGCAGCAACTGCGGTTGAAGAAA
This sequence comes from Mycena alexandri, assembly GCA_029233265.1. Classification (NCBI taxonomy): domain Eukaryota; kingdom Fungi; phylum Basidiomycota; class Agaricomycetes; order Agaricales; family Mycenaceae; genus Mycena; species Mycena alexandri. The sequence goes on along the minus strand of JARJCM010000310.1, from coordinate 105,943 downwards.
ATTGCGCCCGAAAAAAAACAAAGCTAGTGCACGAAAAAAAAAAGCTGGTGAAAAATCTCAACCGCAGCAACTGCGGTTGAGGAAAATTGCACCCGAAAAAAAAACAAAAGCTTGTGCATGAAAAAAAGTGGCGAAAAATCTCAACCGCAGCAACTGCGGTTGAAGAAAATTGGGCCCGAAAAAAAACAAAGCTTGTGCATGAAAAAAAAAGCTGGTGAAAAGTCTCAACCGCAGCAACTGCGGTTGAAGAAAATTGCGTCCGAAAGAAAAACAAAAGCTAGTGCACGAAAAAAAAAACTGGTGAAAAGTCTCAACCGCAGCAACTGCGGTTGAAGAAAATTGTGCCCCCCAAAAAAAAAAAAAAATAGTGCACCAAAAAAAACTGCACTTGGGATTTTTCGGCAGCTTTTTTTTCATGCACTAGCTTTTTTTTTTTTTGGGGCGCAATTTGTAAATTCCTGGTACCATATCCAGGTGTAGGAAACGATTCGTTGCCTCCGATCGTACCACTTCCTATATAAATTTTCTATTCGTCACAAAGTTTCTTCAACCGATTTCGTGGAACGGCTGTGCAGTAGAACGAATTTTGTAGGGCGAGTTTGAGGAGTGAGGCAGAGTTTGTTTGCAAGGGGGGCGGCTAGATGGGGATAGATTGATTCGCCAGATATAAGTTACTACTCCACGCGAAAAGGGCTTGTGGATAACCATGTCGTTCGAGTACCTGCAGGACTACGCCGAGCACAGCGAGCATGGCCTGCCCGCAAGCACCATCCAGTTCCAGCTGCCCGAGTATCTCTACGATGCGCCCCCGACGCTGGCGTCGGGCGGAGGCGCCGAGGCGCTGCACCCCGCGCAGGCGGCGATGTGGTTCGCCAACAGCGGCTTCAGCCACCAGGCCCAGTATCCCCAGTACCAGACAGACGGCTTCCCCGCCGTCCAGGATGCATACCACTCGCTCGAGAGCCTCCAGGACGCCTGGACCGCCCCGTTCCCGGCCCAGAGCCCATTCGCCCTCCCCACGCTGAACCACACCCCCATCAGCCACTACGCCCTCAACGCGTCCCCGCCCCCCGAGCCCCCCGCCGCGCTCACCTCCGGCCTGCCCGTGTACTCGCAGTCCGGCTTCGACATCGTCTCCCTCCTCGCCCGCGTGCAGACGCGCAGCAACCCCGTCGTCCGCCTGGGCCCCGTCGACTTTACCACCGCGTTCGTCGTGGTCGACGTGCGCCGCCACGACGACCCCATCGTGTACTGCAGCCCCAACTTTTGCACGCTCACGGGGTACAGGGAGCGCGAGGTGCTCGGCCGCAACTGCCGCTTCCTGCAGGCGCCGCCCGCGCCGGGCGGCGCGACGCCGCCGGTGGGCAAGGGCGAGGAGCGGCGCCACACGAGCAACAACGCCGTGCGCGCGCTCGCAAAGGCCGTGGGGGGCCGCAAGGAGGCCCAGGTCAGCGTCGTCAACTACCGCAAGGACGGGAGCGCCTTTGTCAACCTCGTGTCCGTCGTCCCGCTCTTCGGCGAGCACGCCGACGCGGGCGCAAAGGAGGGCGAGTGCGTGTGGTTCGTCGGCTTCCAGATCGACTTGACGCAGCAGAGCGAGGGCATCTGCGAGCGCGTAAGGCAGGGGACGTACTATGCCGGCGCGCTCGTGTCGTTGCAGCAACAAGCCGCGGCGACGACGACTGCGACTGCGACGACGAAGAAGACGACCGAGGGCGCGGTGGCGACGACGACGAGGGAACGCCGCTCCACCGCCGTCCCCGCCCCCCGCGTGTCCGCGACGCTCGCCCGCCTCCTCACGAACCCCGCGTTCTTGGCGTCGTGTGGCGTGCAGGGCGGGGCCGTCGGCGTCAGTGGAATAGGTGCGTTACAACTTTTATTTTATTGAAGTGGGTGCTAATGGTGCGTAGGCGGCGGGATCCCCCCCGACCCGAGCTCGCACGTGTTGCACTCGCTGCTTTTGGGCGAGTTGCCCGATTTCGTGCATGTGCTTAGTTTGAAGGTGCGCGGTCTTTTTTTTCTGTTTGGCGGGGGACAGCTTTTCGACCGGTCGAGCCCAATTCACCACCTTTGCATTCCCCTCCTCCCCTTGCGCCCCAACACCCTCTTGGCGGCCTACTTCGCGTTCATTACCCCCTCCTTACTCAGCCTCGCCTTCTCCCTCCCCTTCACCTCACTTCACTTCACTAGCTACGCACCCCTCCCTCGCCCTCGCCCGCGTCCATACCACCGCTTCCTGCTTCATGTCCTTCCTTCCCCTGCCATTCATCTCACGCGCGCATCCCGTTCGCTCTCCATTCCATTCCAGTCTAATTCTAATGCTACTATCTCTACTACCATCACCCTGCTTCCCTTCCCTTCCGACCGCCGCTTCCCGCTTCCCGCTTCTCCCTCGTTACTGTTACTACCGGATGACCGCGCGAAAGGAAGGGGAGAACGCAGCCGGTTCCTGTGCCTTTCATTTTTTGGGGGCGCTGCGGGGGTGCCCATCGCGTTTTTCGTTCCCCCAATTTCGAATTCTCCACCGCTCTTCCAATTTCTATATATATACAAAAATATCATCTGCTGACGCTCGCACATCTACAGGGCGCCTTCCTCTACGTCGCCCCCGCCGTGACGCGCGTCCTCGGGTGGGCGCCCGCCGAGCTCGTCGGCCGCGCGCTCGCGGACGTGTGTTTTGCGAGGGATGTTGTGAGCGGTAAGTGGTTTGTTTCTTGGGGTTTGGGGTTACTTCGAAGGGGGGGCGCGCTTTTGGTGGGGTGGAGCGTGCGTGCGCGCGTGCTTTAAGAGGCGGAGGAGGAGCCCTCGACGCCGCTACTTCCCCCCAACGAAGGATGCAATCAATCAATACCAATACCCAATGCTGATGCACTTTTTTCTCGCAGTCGGGCGCGCGCTCAAGGAAGCGAGTCTCCCCATTGAGGGGGTAAGGATCGAGGAGAAGGTGGAGGGGAATGGGAAGGGTGAGTTTTGCTGTTTTTTTTTTTTTGCTACTTCTTTCCTTTCTTCCTTTTGTTCTGCGTTTTGTTGGGGTCACCGCACCTCCCTCCCCGCGCGGATTTTCTTTCTTTTTCACTTCGTTCGCTAACCACCACTCCCACATGTACAGGTTCCGCCAACGCGCCGAGCACCACCGCGCAGAGCAGCACCAATACGCTGACGCCGCAGGAGGCGCTGAGGACTGTGGATTTGGTGTTTCGGGCGAGGACGAAGCAGGGTGAGTGGGCGCTCTTTCTTTTGTTCTATTTCCATTTTTTGGGGGGGGAATGTACAAGCTTTGCGCTGTGGTACGACGTTGCCGTACCTGCCGTACCCCATCCGCACCGCGCGGATTTCGGGAGCACAACCGAGCTGGGCAAAAGGCAAAGAAAGTGTGTGCTGCGATCGCGCCGGCTGCAGATCGCGATCCAGCGCGGATCCACGCACGCACGATACGCTTTCCTCCTGATCATGCGATACGCTTTGTTATACTCACACGCCCGATATACTTACCTTTTACTGAAACACGATCATCCTTACAGGCGCGTGGGTGTGGGTCGAGTGCCGCGGGCGATTGCACGTCGAGCCGGGCAAGGGGCGCAAGGCGATTGTGCTTGTTGGGCGCGCGAGGGGGATGGCGCGTGTGGGGGCGGAGATGATGAGCGGGGTTGGGGAGTTGACGGTGCCCGAACAGGCGGGGGCGTATTCGGCGCCGCACTCTCCACTGGCGTACCATCACCAGCACGCGAGTCCGCCGACGTATGGGATCACGACGCCGACGTATAGCACGACGCGCTCCCCGAGCGGGTCGGTGAGCGGGCTGGAGTGGGCGCTGCAGCCGAAGCGCGCGCGGATTGAGGTAAGCTGGGCGTGACGAGAAGAGCTTAAGGCTGATGATCGACTTGCGTAGCAGCTCAACGAATACGCCACCTCCTCTGCGCTCATCCCGCGCGGGTCGCCGCCTGCGCACGCGCTGCTTCGTCGCACACCAAGCCCCGACACTACGGGACCGAGTGCAGCCATCCCGACAGCGTTCCACGGCCTGATTGACCCCCACGGTTTGCTGCTCTCCGTCGGCGCCGGCGCGCGGCCGTTGCTCGGATACGACCCCCTCGCGCTCCGCGGTACGCGCCTCGGCGCGCTCGTCGCCACCGACACGCGGCTCAGCGCCGCTGGCACCCCGACCCCCGTCGACAGTATGCTCGCCGCCTGGCGCCGCGCGCGCAAGGCCGACCCAGCGAACGCCGCGGCGTCGGGCGGCGCGCGCGAGGTGCGGTGCATGCTGCGCGGCAAGGACGGGGTGTTGGTGGACGCGGTCGTGAGTCTGCTGGCGCCTCTTCCCGAGCCGACGCTGCTTCCGCCTGCGGTGGCCTCGGCGCATTTGATGTACGCGGTGAGGGCGGCGGGAACGAAGCCGCCGGCGCGGGTCGTGCCTGCGGAGGAAGTATTTGCGCGGCTGGATCCCAAGACAGGGGGGAGTTGGCAGTATGAGCTGCAGCAGTTGCGATTTGCGAATGCGCGATTGGAGGAGGAGATTGAGGAGTTGGAGAGGGCGGAGGGGGAGAGGGAGAGGGCGAGGGCGAGGGCGAAGGAGATGGAGATGGAGGGGGTGAGGGAGAGAGAGAGGGTTCGGACTGAGCAGCGGGAGCAGAGGCGGTATGAGTATCAGTATCAGCCGCAGCCGCCGATGGGGATGACGATGCCGGGGCGGTATCTGTACGACGAGCTGGCGCCCCCGCCGGCGCAGCAGTGGGGGTATCCGACGCCGCCGTTGGCGTACCAGCTCCCGATGAAGCGCCCTTGGGATCAGCGAGATGGCGTCTAGACGTTTACTACCAAAATTACACACACACGACACACACACGGACGAGCGGATTACATTCTTTCACTCTTTTCTTTTTCTCTGTGCTTTCTCACTGCTGTCTGTACTTGTACCCTCTACTATAGTATAATCCAACGTCTTGGCTGTATGGTTAGTCAGTCATAGTCAAATTGTTAGATGCGCGATGATAATGAAAACAAATAATACAATCGATATTTAAGACTTCTTTCCCAGCGGACTACAGTAACGGCTCTCTACTGCTCGAGAGACGATTTAAGTGTATGTAGACGTCGGTGCCGTATCCCTCCATCGCGATGAGCCGCAGGTCACCCCCGAAATAACGCGCATACAAGCGCGAGAGGGGCAGTCCGTACCCAAAGCCCGCCATCGGCGCCTTGAAGTCGCTCGCGTGGAAATCCTGGTCGATCCCCTGCCCTTCCATCGTGGTGTACATGTACGTCCAGATGAGCGGGATCGCGCTCCGCGGGATGCCCCCGCCCTCGTCCGAGATCTTAATCGTGATGTCCTCCTTGCCCTCGACGACGACGACCTTTATGGGCGGGAAGGCGTCTTCGGCGTCAGGGCCATGCCGCTCGACGACGGCGCGGAGGGAGTTTTTGAGCAGCTCGAAGCAGATGTGGGAGAGGTGGCCGGGGACGTAGGGGAAGGAGAGGTTCTGGGGGCAGATGAGCTGGACGGGGGGACCTTTGAACATGGCATAGTGCTCTTCGCAGACGAAGCGCGCGTTCTCTATGGCTTCTTGGACTATGTCGTGGACGTTCTGCGTGCGCGTTAGGTTAAAATGTGGATAAGGAGACGACGCGACGGACGGCTTCGGTGCAGATGATCCCGACGTAGTCTGGGTGGGATTGTTGCGTGTTTAGCGCAATGTCTAGACCGTCGTTAATTGAATAGCAGGCTCAGGAAAAGCTCCGCATACGCTGTCCGATCAGGAATCGGATGCCTATCCGCGACATGTAGAACCGATCCAGCCACGCCTGGATGTCGAGGCCGATGGTGTTCGCGCGCTGGCTCTTCTTCCACTCTAGAACACCCTGGGCGACGGTGGTCACAGTAGGGTCGTGCCGGCTCTTGATGGTCTCTAGCGCTTTGGTGAACCGGGTATTGTAGTGCGATACCTCCGGTGGCCAGTTCACGCCCTTGGGGTTGGCGTAGTATCTGTGTGGCGGCGTTAACGGTACGGTGCAGAGTGGCGTCCGCAACGGACGTACCGTCGTTCCATCGGCACGCGGAGCTTCAGTTTATTGAAACCATTCCCGTTTGAATGCGCGCCGTTTCCGTTCGTGAAGCCGACGCCCATTAGCGACGGATTTGGAATTGATTCGGGCAGCGCAACCTCGTCGGAACGCGGGGTCATGAGGGCTTGCCGGATGTCCGGGGGCAGGGTAATGGCGGGGAAGTTGATCAGCTCCTGTGCAGCGCGGCGCGTGAGACCGACTGAGGAGTCACACGAAGAGCAGCAACGCACCTCGAACGACTGGGCGTACCAGTTCTTCACCTTGTTGATCGAGGGCATCGCACTCAGGTTGTGCGGTAATTCATCGAGCTCCTTGACTCGGTGTGCCAGTCGGACGGGGAGTTCCTCTGTGTTATTTCGTTTGTTCGTGGCGTTTCCGAGTCATAGCTTGAGAATACTAACCAGATAGGAACTGGCTCGCCTTTAGCAACGTCCCTTGGCTTGGGTTCTGGCCAAAGAGGACCATTTGCTGCAGCGAGACTACGCGACATGAGAGAAAGGTGGGGCCGGGAATGACTTGCGAGCTCACCGCCGGTCTGGGGAAAGGAGGCAAAGTGGTGGATGCGGTCCCAGAGAGCGGGGGAGATTCGGAATCCAGCCGACATGGTGGATGTTGACTTGAGGGGTCCTACCGTCGCCGCATATATTCAACGCGGAACTTAGACGTCACCAAGAATATCTTGCAATCACATGCTCGATTCCTTTGCGTGTGTTTGGTCAAGCTCGCAACAGTACGGGGCCTGACTCGGAACGGTACGGGGGCATGTGCCGTTATCTAAACTTTATTTAATTTGCAAGAGTATTTTATGTCAAAAGTGATAAGTAATGTTGGAGATCCAGTATGGTGAAGCCAACATCCATTGGACGGACGCGTAGCTCAGTTGGAAGAGCACCAGTCATGAACTCTGGAGGTCCTAGGTTCAATCCCTGGCGTGACCACTCTTTTATCTTCATCAGTTGTAGAGAATGCAATGAGCCGATGTCTACAAGTACTAGTAAGTAACGTAAAGTATAAATAAGTAATAGAAGAACGTACCCTCAGTCGCACCCAGGTAATGGCGTAAGACTGAGGGACAGGAGACGAGTCCGCACCATATATATGGTGCGGATACGATCGACGTCAAAAGAAAGGAAAATAGATACCACCCGATATGGTACTGAACGCCAACATCCCAGAAGGGAAACTCCATCCTCAACACTCCCCCTGGCGTTCAGCCGTCTTCCGCCTCCAATCTAAACCCAGCTGACCCACTATCTTCTCGTGCGCTGCCCGCGGAAGCGCCTTCGTCAAAATGTCGGCAACATTCTCCTTGCCCGGCACTGACGAAACGGCAATCTCCCCATCCTTCACGCGATTGCGAATATAGTGCCAGCGAATATCGAGGTGCTTCGATAGCCCATGGCCCTTCGTCGTTTCGGTAAGACTGATAGAACCCAGGTTGTCGCCGCGGAGTTGGAAAGGAAGTTCTTGCGGCAAGAAAACTTCGGAGAGCCAGTTCTTCATCCACATAGACTGCTGTGCACCACGGGCCAACGAGATATACTCGGCCTCCGTGGACGAGAGCGCCACCACCGCCTGCCGCTTCGACGACCAGCAAACGGGAGCACCACCCATGAAGAAAATATAACCCGAGGTCGAGCGCCGCGTGTCCACGCAGCCAGCCCAATCCGAGTCCATAAATCCCTCAGGCTTCAAGCCCATTCCAGGAGCGTCAGGGTTGATCGGCGGGGAATAGCGAATACCGTAGTCGAGCGTGCCTTTGATGTAACGAAGAACACCGATGAGCAAATCCCAGTGCTCGGGAGCGGGGTTGGATTGGACGTGCCCCAGTACGCAGCATGGATACGACAAGTCGGGCCGAGTTCCGCTGCTCCCCCACACGACAGTGCCCAGGATGGGGCGGAATGGTTTGTCGCGCATAAAAGCAGCGTCTTCCGGGGATAACGGCGAACTTGCAGCGCGGACTTGATGGCCGGGAGGAAGCGGCGTTGACAGCGGAGGAAGATCTTGGAAGCCGAAGTGTGCCAAGACTTTCTGGAAGTATTGTGTTTGGCTCAGCGCAATTGAGCCGTCACTTAACTTCTCCACCGTCAACCCAAGCAACAACTCCACGTCCACCTCCTTCAAGTCCCATTTCGCCGCAAACTCCTCCACCACCCGCTTGCTCTCTTGCTCCGAAGAGGATGCTCTGAGGACGTCGTCCGTGTGAGTCGATGTAAGTGTATAATCATCGCCTTTTTGACGTGTTCTGACACACGGGTCGGCCAGACTCTCCTGGTACCCCAACTCGTCGTAGCCCTTGGCGAGGAGCTTGTACCAAATGTGCCCAGCCTGGACCAGCCTGTAAAGCGGTCGCAACAGCAAGCACACCTTGTCCTCCTCCCCCCGCTTTGCGAACCCAATGGGCTGCTTCATGTACACCGGCCTGTCCATCACGCCATTCAAATATGCGCCGGAGAAATCCCACTGCCGAACATGAAGCCCCCGTACCGCCGCCACCCGCAAACACCATTCTCACCGATTCCATCCTCGCCACCATCGCCCACTTCACCTCGAAGTCTCTCCCCTCCACCATCTCATCTCCGCGCGCGACATACCGCCCCTTGTGCTTCACCACACTCCCCTCACCATCCACCTTCACGTCGAATACCCACATACCCGACAGCGCGCGCTCGCCCTCCGGTAAATCCACGAGTTTCCAGACGCCGCGATTCTCGAGCTGGTCGATCTCGGCCTGCATCGCCGGCAGCCATTTCTCGGGCTCGCGCATTGCTTCGCGGTACGACCGGGGAATGTGTGCCTTGATCGCGCTAGCAAACGCCCACGGAGACTGGAGGAGCTCTTCATCAAAGCCCTCCCAGTCCACGTCAACGACGTTCGCCGTGGGACGCTTCCTGTCGGTTGCCCAGTCTTTGCCGGCAACATAAGCCTCGTCCTCCATCCGCTTCGACAACTCCATTTTGAGTATCGCGCTGATAGGGTGTGCAAGGAAACACACATGAAAACCACCGGTTTTCTTTCATTTTTGAACCTATTCAAAAGGCAAAGGGAGACTAGAACAAGAGAGTACATTCTCCTCGGAATGGTATTCTACACCTATGACGGCTGAAAGCCGATGGACACCAAGTACTTGAAGACTCAATAAAGAACCTTTACGGGAACTAAGTTCAGTTATAGAGTCTACCGTCGGGCTCCGGGAGTTGGCTGACCACCAGATTCCTTGAGTGCTAGAGGTGAACAAGAGGAACTACACTTCTTAGTAGCTGAACATCACAAGCGGCGCCTTGTTTCAATATTAATAGTTAAACTCGGATTAGCCTGACCGTTGGAATTAACAGAGGGCTACCGTTGGTCAGCAGACCTACGGTAGCTCCCGGCCTATGGTCGAGTCAGATTCACCGCAATAGATCAAGAAACCATGAAAGGTGTGTTGCCAATCACAATGGGCCTAGATGGGGATATGAAGTCACTATGATATGGTGGCGGCCGGCCTACGGTAGCCGCCAAAAGAAGGAACAAGAAACAAAGTTAAAGATAAAAGAGCCTACCGTAGACCCTACCGTAGCCCTAGCGGTCTACGGTAGGATTGCTATGGGCAAGAGTATAGGGAGGCCTATTAAATGGTACCTTAATCTACGGTAGCCCTGAATTAAAGATCGAGATTGTCTGTTTACGGTAGCCTGATAGGAACTTCTACCTCCGGTAGAAGCTCCTGCTGATGGCACGAACCACATGGATCGGTGGCAACCAAGGCTATACACCTATTAGCCCAAACCACCAAGACAAGAAATAAGCTAAAGGCCACAAGCCTACCGTAGCCCTATTTTGTCTACGGTAAGCTTACTAGAAATCAGGACTACTAATGGCACTTCGACCTACGGTAGCCCTGAAGACAATGACAAGAGGCGGCTGCTTACGGTAAACCGGCACGGAGCTTGTACCACCGGTAAAGCTCCTTGTGATAGGCCAAACACATGGATGTGTGATGCCAAGCCTACGGGAGCTGTTCGATGTGAGATATGAGTAGTACGGGACCTCCCGTAGACATAGAAAGGTCTACGGTAGGTGGAGCGACCTTCAGGGAGTAAACTATAACTTGAACCCTACCCCTCTACGGGGACTCCTACCGTAGGGCAACCTAAGGTAGCCCCCACCAAACCAACTAGAAAGGATAAGATACCTCCGGTAACCACAAGCCTACGGTAGAGATAATGCCAGAGCTATCATTGGTTGACCTACCGTAGATCCCACCGCAGCATCAATCATGACATATCACGACTTTCCAACTTCAGTTCCGGTTATCTCCATCTCGCTCCCTCAGTTTGTATAAATACCGCATAGTTTCACTAAATGTACTTCAGTAGACTACCCCCCCCCACTTTGGAGGAATATAGTAACTCAGAGACAGGAAAAGATTTGTGAACTGCAATAAGATTGGATTGAGGCTAGTACGTCCTGCGAACTACGCCGTTTAAGACCATTATAAGTGCAGGGACTTAGCCAGTCCAACCGCCCGTGGAAGCCAGCCGTTCTACGGTTCCTGCCGTTGATTGAGCTTTGCTCTCTTCCGCAGACATTGAGCTTTGCTCTGTCAAGGGATCCGTTTGAAGGAATAAAGGAAAACCTTAGCCTCTCGGTCTATTGGTTGACTATTCTGTGGCCGGAGTACCTACCGTAGCATTGCACGGATCACCTCTGGCACTGTTCTCGCTCAGTTGCCCATACGTCGAATTAAGAGTCCCTACGGGAGCCTCCCAAGATAAAAAGCTAAAGAGACCAACCTGCAAAGAAAGAGCCTACCGTAGATTGATTTCTGCGAATCCATTAGTCTTGAAGGGTGATACGTACCCTACTTCCCCGAACACACACACACACGAGTATTGAGATTGGAGTTAGTGATTTGATTAGATTGTGAGGTTGATTGAGTGTTTAGTTTGAGTTATACTCGCTACGCTCGTTAGTGCTTCATATCTGGTGATTTCACGGCTGCACCCCAGTGCACCGTTTCAGCGCGGGTGGGCTTGGGAACTCGGGTCGAGCGACGAATAATGGGAGGAGGTTGGGGAATAGGTACCGGCGCTACCGGCGCTTGGAAAACGGGAGCGTGAGGGACAGAAGGAGGTGGAGTGTGAGGAGGGGGAATAGGATCCGTGTGTTATATCCATGCAACCACACCCCTGGACATTGGTCTTCGTCACCCAAGACCACTCCGGTCCTCTACGGGCACTCCGGTTCACTCCGGTGTTTCCGGAGTCAACCGGAAACCCGGAGCCAACCGGAAACTGGGTATTAGTATTGGAATGACTTCTCGCGGTCTGTCGTGGTTGGTATCAAGTGGTAACAACCTCTCCACATGTTCCCTCTTGCCTTCCATCGCCTCATGGCAGATTTCATCACCTCATGTTTCATTTCCCAAGATCAATATTGATACAGGTCGAACTTCTCTTACCGCTTATGGACTTCCTATTCTTTCAACCATATGCTCGTTCCACATGTTACTCCTTATCTCCTTTACACTAAATTAGGATCCAACACTATTTAATCAGCTAGCATACTCCCTGTTCTTCAGTAGTTTAATAAACGTCACTTCCCCCCTTCCGGAGTGGTGCCAGTCGCTCCTCTCTTCCCTCAAACCCTTCCTCTTCCTCTAGACGATACCTGGCAGTACACGCTCACCCTGCACCTCAGTGGTGTTGTGTCAAGCAGCTCCGCCGATCCTCTCTGTCGACTCCGGTTACTCCGGCCTACTCTCCGGCACCCCGGTTATTCCGGAGTACCTTGTACGACTCCGGCCGACTGTTCCACTATCCCTTAACCCCGCGGCTCAGCACGTAACACCGTGACAGCTGGCGCCTGGACATCGGGAGCTTCAGTATCTGCAGGAGGTAAGTCGTCTTCAAAGATATTCAGGTCGTACTGCAGCGCATCGTCGTCGTTTTCGACGCGTGTACGATGCGGTAGTCCTTCTTCGAAGACGACATCGTGAACCTCAAAAATTCCGCGACGAAGCGGGTCGTAGATGCGGTACCCACGTCTCCCCATGTACCCCACCATCTTCCCTTTCCACGACTGCTTCCCCAACTTCCCTTCCTTCCCATCTAAATCCTTTACCCAACAGGTGCTCCCCCATGCGCGTAGATGCGATACGTTTGGAACGACGAGGTTCCCAAACTCGTCCTTCTGTCTGTACCACGCCATCCACGGAACGACGTCGGGGTGCCGCGATGACGGCACGAATGAGCGCACGTAGGCGTGCGCCATCGCGGCCTCGCACCAGAAGCGCTTGTCGAGCCCAGACTCTTCGAGCTGGGTACAGGTACCTTCAATTACCGTACGATTTCCGCGCTCGACGTGCCCATTTGATGCTGACGATGCTTTAGGTACCGGCTCCATGATGATTCCGCGCTTTCGGCACCACGCCTTCAAGAGCTCGTTGTCGAACTCCCCGCCCAAGTCGAACCACAGCCGCCTCAATTTCTTCCCCGTCTGTAATTCCGCCTCTGTTACCCACTCCTCGAGCGCGTTTAACATCGTTTCCTTCCGTTTGTTGTTTAGGAAGATAGGAAATTTCATCGACGTGCCACCGTCGGACACCAACATCATGTACACAGCGCCTGACCAACTCGGCGTCCTCGCCTTTCCCCACAAGTTGAGGGCGACACGCTCCAGTGGCTCTGTCTCATGTACCACGTCGTCGTCGAACGGCATCCGGTCCTGCTTCCCGAAGATACAGTCCTCGCACTTCCCCCGTAACTCTCGACTCACAATCTTCAGCCCTCCGACCAGCTCCTTATCCGCCATGCGTTCAATAGCGCGGACGTCGCTGTGTCCAAACCGCCGATGCCATGTCTCCAAATCAGTGGGTTGGTTTCGGTTGCGCCCCGCCACAGCCGCTACAACGCCACCACTGTCTATGTTGTCGACGACATCGACCTGGTAAAGCTTTCGCCGGCCCAACGTCCGCGCGATCTGCCCGTCGATAATTTGGGCTCCGTCGCCGTTGAGAACGGTACACCGACCGCTCCCCCATTGACCGTGAAACCCACGCGTATCAAGCGTCGTTAAAGAAATGAGGTTCATCGCGAACCCCGGCACATGCAAAGCCCCGTCCAAGGTTATCTTGTGGACAGTGCCGTCTTGCAAACGGACAGTGAACTCCGCCTTCCCCACACCTGCCACCTTAAACCCTCCTCCCGCCTTCACCGCCGTGTGCCCGACAATGTCGAGAGTTCGGTACGTGACGAACCGATTCCGTGAGACAACGCAGATATCTGACGCAGCACTATCCAGATATGTGAAAATGTTCGACGGCTCGTGTATTGTGTCGGTGGCGAATAAGGATGGCGGGTAAACTACTTCAGGTACAGTACGACTAACATGCTCATTCAAAACGGGAGGAGCTGACCCTCCACGTTCGAATCTAGGCAACACGTTATTGTCTGCTCGTGAAGAGTAATTTGATGTCGACGCACCATCGTCTACGTTGTTGACGGTGGTCCCGAGCGCCCAAACTTTCATGGGCGATGCAAAGGCAGCGGTAGGTGCAAGGAGCGGCGCGCTGGAAACAGGTGCAGCGGCGGGAGCGGGGTTAGAAGCTTCGGTGCTCGCAGCTGCGGCAACAATGGCAGCTGCAGCGGCAACTCTCTTCGACGCCCTAGCGGCCTTGTGGGCGTTGACAAATGACTCGCAAGGCTCTAATTCTCGCGGCGCACGCCACCACGTCCCCGCTTGCCCCTCCCTTCCTCCGCCTCGACTCCAACAGTTCTCCTTTGAGTGTCCCGCAATTGCGCAGTTGGAGCACTTGAGCACCCCACCGACGTTCGCAGCAAGAGCGTTCGTAACACCCTCTTCCTCCACCCGTGCTCTCCACGCTAAGTCCCACCACGCACGAAGATCCCTCTCGACCTCGTAAATGTGAGTCTTGCTCTGCAGGATAAGCATCGTTGGCGCAAGCTCAGCAACGGGGAGGGAGGCGAGGAGTATGACAATCATCTCCGAGTCCTGAACATGCCCACCCGCATCCTTGACCTCCTTGCGAAGCTTGGTGAGCGTGTCGAGGTGTGCCGGCATGTCAGCGACAGCCCTAGGTCGGCCTGACGGGATGTCGATATGGAAATAACCCGGCCGGGACCTTTGTACGAATAACCCGGCTAGAACCCGGGGTGAACGCCGAGGAGGGGATAGAGTCGGATAGCCACAATAAGGGGCGATGTCCGGTGTATGTCCGCTCGAGGTGGAGCCCGAAAAGACCCGAAGGCGGTATAGTACGCGCCCAGATAACCCGCACGTAGGGTTACCGATGAGAGGATGAACGATAGTATACTGAGAGTCGTTGCCCAGTGGTGAGAAGACGCTTCGTTGTTGCCAGGCCAAAGTATAGCTGGTATTAGACGAGGTAGAATCTACAGTACAGAAAGATTCTACCTAGTATATATACTACTCTGCTAATTAGGTATCCAAGGTTTCATCTGAAATACCAATCGGCGTTGATGAGACAACGTATGGCACACAGGAGTGCGATCGAATATATCTCCACGGTGTATTGGCTTTTAGGGTTTGACACATGTCGGGTGTCCGATCGTCGATCCTTGAAATATCCCGGTCGGTTGTCAACACTGTCGATGTGAGTTACCGTCGCTTCAGGGATTATTCCGGGTCAGTCGTCGAGTGGATCCAGGAGTATTCCGGGATGTTCCTTTGGAGTTCGGTTGTCGTATGGAAAATGGGGTAGTAGGAAAGGGAATGAATGGGTTGTGAAAACCACGATTCATGACACGGCAAGTCACGCCCGCTGTGGAGCTTCACGGCGCGCAACTTATCCTTGGCGAGGCCGGCGAGGAGGTCGGAAGTGCGATTAAACTTGCCGTGAAGAGTGGTCCACATCGCGCGAGCACCGTCCGAGGCGCTCAGCCCATGAGCCTTGGGATCCTTGACGTTCTGGTAGATCATCGAGCTGACAAAGCCCTCGCGCATGTTGTACTCGTCGAGAGAAGGGGTAGCATGGTTGAGTGGGGTAGGATGGATGTGGGGGTACGGAGCAGGACCAGTTAGGGGGTGAATAGTACCGTTGATATAGCCACCGAGACCACGACCACGAATAAGACTGAATAAGTCCTCTTTGAAGTCGTTCCAGTTGTTGTCGCTGAGCTGCTTGCTCTCGGGCAGGATGGTAATTGGTCCAAGGGACTGAGACATAGGGGCAGAGTGGGGGGGGGGGGTGAGTCTTCAACGACTGGGCTCGTAATTGGGCTCGTTGCGAGTTGATATCAGGACGATTGGCACTGTACGCAAATTCTGACTGTGAATCTGTAGAGAATGCAATGAGCCGATGTCCTCAGTCGCACCCAGGTAATGGCGTAAGACTCAATATATATACCTGTAGAGAATGCAATGAGCCGATGTCTACAAGTACTAGTAAGTAACGTAAAGTATAAATAAGTAATAGAAGAACGTACCCTCAGTCGCACCCAGGTAATGGCGTAAGACTGAGGGACAGGAGACGAGTCCGCACCATATATATGGTGCGGATACGATCGACGTCAAAAGAAAGGAAAATAGATACCACCCGATATGGTACTGAACGCCAACATCCCAGAAGGGAAACTCCATCCTCAACAAGTAATAGTAGGGCCCGCTGCCGCGGCAAAGCCCACTATCTGCGATCTCACGTTAGCGCTTGTCCAGCCCTTCTAATTGTTTACTCTGGTTGAGCCCTTATCAAACTCACGGTGGACTCCGTGCTCACATAAGGTTGCGGACAATTGATCCGTTGATCCGCCTATGGTAGCTGCACAAAGCAGAGGCGGTTTAACCAGGCTAACCCTGCCCCTGCGGAGCCCAAAGAATGGATACACAGTATTGCTGATTAACGAGGGGAGATATCAAGAGAAAAAGAATTTTGGTGCGGGATGGGTTAAAGCAGACCCAAGCGCGAGAATGGTGAGTGAAGACGAGAGGAGTGTTCCTCCCGGGTCGTGCTTGCGTTAAATACAGAAAAACTGATCCAGGGGAAATAAATGGCGGCTGTGGGAGCACCGGCTAGGAGTGACACAGGGCACGCTCAATTCCTGTGCTTTTCGAACAACGCCAGGACGTGAACATCAGGGGGAGCAACAATGAAGACGAGAAAGTAATATTTTATTCGTACCGCTGCAGTATTAAACTATTAGTAAAACAAGTTCTAAACTCGATTAAATGGGTCTCTCCCACTCAGCCATCGTACCGGATCCGCTCCAGGAATAATATGCGAGTGAAAGGACGAAGAACGTGTTGGAATTGAAACTTTTCTTCTTGTTCAATAGAACCATGCCACTGTGACCTCAGCCGTATTGGTGATTCATTTGTTTGGTTTTTTGGTTGAAGGTGTGTGTGATTCAACCAATGCATGTTAATCATCAATTGACTTTGTTCATCCAGTTCTTGGTCTCGCTGTACATGCATATGTATGTCCTCGCTCGACGTTGAAACATTCAAGGTCCCTCATTCATATTGATATTCAAGCCCAATCACTTAGATTGATTCGATCGAAGCCAAAGTCTTTCGGCTAGTAGGTGCCGAGCTTGAAGTTGTTTTGGTGGCTTCAAGGGTTAAGCATTGGAATTTTCTGTGGCCCCGGGCCAGGTGCGTTGATCAACTCACGTTGGATAGACTCAAAATGGTCTGATACTATTGGCAGATAGGTGATAGGATCCCGCAGGGATCAACTCATTGGTTGATTTTTGGTGTATTCGCTCGCGTTTTATCGCAACTATGTGTTGACTCGAATTTTAGTAGGCCTGACTCGCAGTTTCCTCGAACCGAACACATGGATTGAATGTTGTTCAAGCCTCCAGGCGCGTCTTCTTCAACTGACTTGTATTTCCCTTCAAAGCTCGAGTACGATCAACTAGATGAACACTGAGACGCCGGGACTACGCCTCTACGAAGCCAGGTCAGTTCCCCGGCTTCCCGAGAATTCAACGTCGAGCTGACCTTACTTACAGACCGGGACTTCGGACCTTTGCAGCGCGCTCAAACCTCGCATCGCTGACTTCATGTGCATTCAACTTTCAGTCCTGTTCAATGTCGAACTGACTTACTTTTCAGATCTATTGGGCTGGGACTTGACTAGTGTTGGTTGGATCTGAGTTATGTATGCCTGCTTACCTCAACGGTGGTTTAGTGCAATGCTGAAAGACTGAAGTTCTGGCTAGTTTAATGGATCCAGGTGTTTTCACGTTCATCTTACTCATTCCTCAGTCCTTGAACACTAACAATTGAACCTTTCCTCCAGGTTGACTTAACCCGCTGTTCACCAGGTTCAAACTCAATCCCTTACTAACCAGTGACTGGTGCGACATTTTGCATGGCTGTACTTTGGAGACCGAACCTATGGCCGTTTGAATCCAGGCTAGTTCATGCCGCTGCTTCGGTACTAAGTTTTGAACTGACCTTTGTGGAAGGCATTCAACTTCACTACTTGCTTCAATGTTGTTCAAGCGGTGTTACTATGCCCGCTTCAGCTCAGGTATATTGATGTTGCATCCCGATTTATTTGACTGACCATGCACCATTCAATAGTCAGTCTACTCCAACCCCCCATCGGCCACACATACTCCGAGTCAACAGACCCTTGCTTCGATGATCAACGGATATGTAAAACAAGGTCATATTTATTTATTCCTTCATTGACCTATGTGGAGAGTTCACTTTTCGGCTTGCCAAACGGGCTTGCGCCCGCGCCAACAGGCTTTTTCAAAGTGGGCTTGGATTTGGGTGTACCGGTACTGATCCTAGACTTTTCGGAGTCCATCTCATTCAAGTTGGCCCTTGGTTTGGTTGGATTTGAATGCTTGCCTCCGAACTAAGTTTTTGTTCAGTGTAACACTACCTTGACTGATTTGTTTTCACTTGGTTCCTCAATGATGTTCGATCGAGGTCTGTACAAATTCATGATCATTTCAGTGACCGGCGCCGACTTACTTCAGCTCACATCGAGTTCAAATTCAAGTACATGCATCGAGCACCGTTCTTTAATTCAATCAAAGTATGTCTTGAGCTCGTTATACTTTATCTCCATGTCTATCCACATTCAATCCAAACCTCCGTGTCGGTGCGTATTAAACAACAGCACTATGATGAGGTTGAATGAAACCAGCCCCTTTCCATATTTACTTGCGACTCCTTCCTTTCCTCTTTTCTCTCTCTTATATTGCTGATTCTCTTCGTCCAACTTGCCACTAATGCCTCTCTTGTCTCTTTCAACAGTCAAAGTACCTGCAAACTAACATCCAATCCAACTCATCAATGCCCGCTTTCAACCAAGGTAAGCTTTGGGTTCATTCGTTCATTCCTTCAACATTCCGTCCATGTACCCGCTATGGTCTCGTTTCGATACTGACTGAACATTGGTTGAACCATCGAATGATATTTCGATGTCATGTTGAACCATTGATCGATGCTTCAAGCTCAACTAAGCTCAACTCCTCGTTTTTTCGAACCCACCTTGCCTGTGTATCCATTGCTCGCCGCTCTCTTTTTTTCTTTTTCAGTCATGGATTATTCAATCCAACGTCTGCCCCGAGTACACATCGAGCACTGCTGACGAAAGTGGGTCTTTTGAATTCAATCCAGCACAGAGCTCGAGGACCGACCGAGTTCAGCTTCCAAGTCCTCCGATCCAGGCAGGTCAATTTCGAATCGGTGGCGGCCTACATTAATCATAAATACTTCCAATAATTCAGTTTACTTAACTCTCCTCTTGGTGCATACTTATTCTTGCTCTACCCGAGTGAGGCTGGGCGTGGTTGCATTCACACATAATAACCAACTTCCTACCTACCTACTTGGATTCTCTTCTCTCCTTCCGCCGCCAACTGGCGAGATCCCAATTGGACTTCTTCGACTCCCGATTTCGCATAATAGTGTCGAGTCGAAACCGCCGCCCTGAATCAACATCATCGCAAAGTCGTCCCGAATTGAATTCCAATCTTTCTACTTGCTGTATACTTACCCATGATTTTCCTAATAGACACCGCACATCACAATATCCCTGAGTTCAAGGCAAAATCAAAGCCAACTTTATCGAAGGTGCACATCGCACCACCATTCCGAATTACTCGAGACCTGACTCCGCATCCTGCAAAAGCTGCACGCTTCGCCGATTTTCTCCGTCACGAACCTCGAATCTTGAATGACAAGGCTGGCTAAATTTCGATGCTAGCTTGCGCTCATCGACCGGAATCCGACAGAGTGTTTATCTTGGAGTGTAGATTTTATTCAAGGAATATGTACATACATAGCATACGTGTCATATGTGCGGGAATGGTAACAGTACCTATGTCTTGCATGCATGGGATGCGAGACGGCGCGGATGGGACTCGAGATGCGTGGTCCCCAGATGCCTACCCATCTCCCGCACCACACGAATGCACACACAAGCAAACTCGGCCCGCCCGCCCGCCACAATTTGCAGCTGCCCCCCACCCTCAATGTGTGCGGGAGGCGACACAGGCGGGGCGCAGGCACACGATCACGGCATCGGCGTCGAGTGTGCGTGCGCATGCGAGGCGATGGGAAGGGACAAAGAGGGATGCGGTGCAGCATGAAATAAGATGAAGGTGCGGGTGACACACCGTCTAAGTACCCAGGGGCAGCGCGCCCTTCGCCTATATACTCCTCAGTGGCTGTCCCTCCGTCGACGGCGTTGAAGGAAGGAGGAAGGGAGCTGGGTATGGGGCGCCACAGCGTCAACATGGTTCGCGTTTATTAATTCCAAGGCATCGATATTACGTCGGGGGCATTCTATAGCAGAGCTACGTCGCAGCGACCCAAGGATTGGGGCAGGAATTCGGCCAGATAATCCGGAATTTGAAAAATAGGGTTCAAAGGCACATACCTGGGGTGAGGTGCAACGGCGTCGACGTGGTTCACACTTATTAATTCCAAAACGTTGATAGTACGTCGGGGAGAATCGTAGGGCAGAGCAACATCACAGAAACCCAAGGATTGGGGCAAGAGCTCAATGAGATAACCCATAATTTGAAAAATAGGGTTAAAAGGCACATACCTGGGGCGAGGCGCAACGGCGTCAACGTGGTTCGCGTTTATCAATTCCAAAATGATGATAGTACGTCGGAGGGGTCATAGGGTAGAGCTACGTCGCAGAAACCTAAGGATTTGGGCACGACTTCAGTGAGATACCCAGGAATTTAAAAAAAATCACAGACCTGGGATGAGGCGCCACGGTGTCGGCACGGCTTGCATTCGTCGATTCTAATGCATTGAGATTACGTCGGGGGGAATTTTAGGGCAGAGTTACGACGCAAAAACTGAAGGGTTTGGGCAAGATCTCGGTGTTGTAAAGAGTGCTGAATTTTGAGGGCTTGAGGGCGTCGAGGCTTTGAGCAGTCGAGTGAGTTAATGTCTGTTCAAGAATGATGACAGAGGACGATCATGAACCAAAGCTTGGAGGCCGACAAGAGGCTTGGACCAGGGATTGCTAGTGGGCGTTGGACTGGCTATGTATAGGACCAATGTGGAGGTAGAACGACGGGGGAAGGGAACGAGGATGGATGCAGGAGGAGGGACGATGGGGAGAAGAGCAAAGAGGGAAAGAAGATAGGTGTTGAGTATTTACTAATGTTGCGAGAATCAGCAGACATCAAAGATGGTAACGAAGGCCCAAAGAGTTACGAACCGAGAGAACGGGTTTTGAGTACTTAAGATCAAAAAAGGCCCAAATAGGCATGAGATACGACCCGAGACAATGGGATTTGAGGATTTAAGATCAAAAATATCAAAACAGGCCCAATTAGGTCTGATTGACAGGAAAATTGAAGAATCACTGATAGGGCCACCCAACACCCACTACTAAAGATAGTGGGCATAACAATCTCCACAGCAATGCTTTCTGGTAATGTGAAGACCTTTTGGCCTTTTGGCCCAAGGCAGTTGATATTTTTGCCCACCTACCAGGGTTAACATAATTGACATTGGAAGATATGTCTTTG
Source organism: Mycena alexandri (assembly GCA_029233265.1). Taxonomy (NCBI): domain Eukaryota; kingdom Fungi; phylum Basidiomycota; class Agaricomycetes; order Agaricales; family Mycenaceae; genus Mycena; species Mycena alexandri. Next base: position 84,893 of record JARJCM010000310.1, on the reverse strand, counting down.
GCCGCCGAACCTGGGGTCAAGGTTATTAGGCACTTTGGTCCGCCAGATAACATCCAACTGTCGTGTCCCAAACCATATAGGGTCAATGTTTCTTCGCTATTCCGTCCCATAATAAATGGGCTTCTGCTCCTAACCATTAAGCAAGCCTACTGTGATGCGGACTGTGGTTCCGTGAGATGTCTGACCAATGAGATGGTTTCAGCCAGGTAAATCCACGAAGGTGATTCGTCCTCTAGAGGGAAATTACTCTGTCGCATAGAAACGTAGCTACTCCTACACTACGGAAAGTTTATATAGGTTGTGGTGGTGGTGGTGGTATGTGGTTTCCGTGGGGATTAGGATGTGAGTGCTAGCCTTCCAAGAAAGCCGCGGTTGGAGGCGACTCTACATGCACAAAGGAATAGAGCTTCACAATGCGAGTGTCAATCCAAGCTGGGAGACCTGGGTGATGTGGGGTTTCTCTTTTCTCCTCGCCTCCTCTGTAGCCCGTTTTCATCCTGTGCTTGTGTGAACGTGCAACGGATGAGGTTCTGTGACGAGTGTAGTGAAGTTGTGTTCAAATGAAATGGTGGAGTGGTCATAATCTTCATGGATAAGCCTTCCGTGAAGATGGGAGTGGTGCCCTGCGCACGGATCTGTGTTTGAGCCTCCAAGACAACAGTTGCACGCAACTAAGTATGGGCTGCTGGCTGTTTAGAAGTATGCACTTTTCATTGACTGTGCCGTGACCAACGCCTTTTGTATTTCAACAATTTCCTCCTGACCCGTTTTACGGAGTCGAAAGGACCTTGGAAAGGGCTCCTTGGTGAACCCTCAATCCAAGTGACCTATTTAACTAGCCCCACAAAGGATGGCATAGCCTGAGCTAGTATGTGTATATGAGAGACAACTCCGCCCCATAAGGCTGGGGGAAGGTAGCTTAGGTGTGAGCAGTGGGGGATAACAAGATGATTTCCTTGGTAAATACATCTTCCCGCCCGATTACCGCACGTGAACTTCTCTGTGAAGCCTCCGTTGTATTGTCCTCCCTGTAGATCCTCACATGCCCTCAGCGAAGTTCAACTCCCATGTTCTCCGTTAAGTTTGACGCACACGCCTTCCGCTAGGCTCGACGGAAAGCTGTCCCCACGACCTTTACGTTTGCCCAATCCCGTCGCTTCACATGCCCTGTAGCAATTCGTAAGTCGTCCGTGAATATGTCCGTGTGGCGTTCCTTGATACCTTGCCTCTCGTGAAGTCAGATTGCTGGTTATTCGAGATATAGGCCTGGTGGTGTAACTGGTAACGCGCGCATTTACTGTACGCCATGGCAACACGTAATCAGTTAAATGCGAGACCCTCGTTTGATTCAAGGTTAGGCTGTGTTTGCAAGTCTAGGTGACTTTTTCCCGCGCTCCGTAGGTGTGTTTTTCCGTCACAGAGAGAGTGTGCGCAAGTTATTCAACCGTGAGTGATTCCATGGTGTTGATTGTTGCAAACACCATAGGCCCAGTAGCGTAACTGGTAACATGCACATGTGCAGTACTGTGAAAAGTGACAGTGACTATAATCTACAAATGCGAGAACCTCGTTCAATTCGAGGTCGGGCCCTGTTAGCAATTTTGCCACCCTTTTTCCGCGGGCGTTCCGTAGTTGTGTTCCATAGTGCGTGTGCTCCGTTGGAGTGCATTACTTTTTTGTCCACGCAGAGAGCATCTGCCAGGCCAGTTTTCAACTATGGGAAAAACCTCCGTGACAGCCGTAGTTGGTCTGAGGCTATCGTGATTTCCTCCGTGAGTTGTTTCATTACTGATTTCTGCCGCGCTTGAGTGTATCACGCGCCACCCCAGAGTAACCTCCTTCTGGTCATCATTTGTTCTCCCTCCTGCCCAGATCTGTCCTCCGGTCAAGATGGAAACCCTTTTTTGATACAAGGCATGTAATATTCCTGTCATTGGGGATCAAAGATCCTGCCATCATGTTTTTTGTTTCCAGCCACAATCTGATGGCATTCCGGTCATCTCTTTCCACAGCACGCCAGGCTGTGCCTCAACTTAATCACAGGTTTCTTAGTGTGAGTTCAGGAAAAATGACAGTTAGGTTGCCAGACCAATATTTCCCATTGTTATATCCATGCACCATGACCTCCTACAAACCACTCTGATTGGTCCCTCCGGCTCTGATCACGCTCCGTCATCTTGGAGTGCATTGGACCGCCGGAGTATTGGAACGATCGGAGCTCCAACAAAACATCAGAACAAACTCCCACCATCTGACCGCATGGCAAGATGCCATCCCACACTTTCCTTACTCATCCTATGTCCTCCGACTTCTTAACTTATTGTTCAACATCGTTCCATTTGTCACCTGACTTCTTCCTCCCCTTTCAGACTTACCTTTATTGTTATGTCCGCATGGTTTCTAACATATTTCCTTTACTTATTACAATAAGGAGCTCTAGTATTTAATCACATCCTACATCCTCCTGTACTTCAGTTTTATGATAAACATTGCTTCACCCGGTTCCTTGTGAAGTAATCTGGTCGTTCCACTCTCACACTCCGCCGGAGCTCCGCTTCTATAATCTCTCTCACTCCAATGACAGCCTGCAGTAACATTTGCCCAATTATCCCCTCTGTGGCATAGCGTCATCCTGTTAGGATTCACGTGCCCAACCAGCCTTGGTCACTACCTCTCCACCAAAAGGGAGCAATGTCAAGCTCGACTTGACATCTGGCTGGTGGTATATACAGTAGATATGCCATTTCACTCATGACACATCCAGTGTCATGAATCGCGGTTTTCACAACCCATTCATTTCCTTCCCTACTACCCCGTTTTCCATACGACAACCGAACTCCAAAGGAACATCCCGGAATACTCCTGGATCCACACGGCGACAGACCCGGAATATTCCCTGAAACGACGGTAACTCAAACTCACACCGACAGTTGACAACCGCCCGGGATATTCAAGGATCGACGATCGGACACCTGACATGTGTCAAAAACCCTAAAAGCCAATACATCGTGGAGATATATTCGATCACACTCCTGTGTGCCATACGTTGTCTCATCAACGCCGATTGGTATTTCAGATGAAACCTTGGATACCTAATTAGCAGAGTAGTATATATACTAGGGTAGAATCTTCCTGTACCTTAGATTCTACCTCGTCTAATACCAGCTATACTTTGGCCTGGCAACAACGAAGCGTCTTCTCACCACTGGGCAACGACTCTCAGCATACTATCGTTCATCCTCTCATCGGTAACCCTACGTGCGGGTTATCTGGGCGCGTACTATACCGCCTTCGGGTCCTTTCGGGCTCCACCTCGAGCGGACATACGCCGGACGTCGCCCCTTATTGTGGCTATCCGACTCTATCCCCTCCTCGGTGTTCACCCCGGGTTCTAGCCGGGTTATTCGTACAAAGGTCCCGGCCGGGTTATTTCCATATCGACATCCCGTCAGGCCGACCTAGGGCTGTCGCTGACATCCAGTCCGCCATTCACCAGCTCCGACTCCAGACTCCGGTTCCGTTCTGTCCGGCCCGCCGCTCCGCTTTGTATCTGTTGTTAGTTCGACTGGCCCTATATCCCCTGTACCACCTTCTGGACGACTCGGATACAACAGTACCAATATACATATTTGTGTGTTCCCGCAATCTGGCTAGTTGTTATGTCCGTGCAAATCAGTCTTTCATTTTTTCCCATTTATCAGTTCTGGTCACACTCAATCCAACTCTGATCATGCTCCCGTCACCTCAGGACACACAATCACCCACTACATCAAACCCTGCACCACTCCGGTAATACTCCAGCACTCCAGCTCACTCCGGTCGATTAACGGTTCACCTGTTCCCGGACCTATCCTGGAATACATAGCTCTCGTCCAATCATGGATTGCTGAGTACTTCCTCCTTATTATCCACTTTGCTTTCATTACCTTATCTTGGCCAACTCCAGCCTCACTCCCCACCTCGTTCACCCTCCGGTCATCCTGGTTAAATCCCGGAACCTCTGGACTAGTCATCCAGCCCTGACTGGTTCTCTGCGGTTCATCCATATCGCCCCGGAACATTCTACCTGAACAATCCACCTGTACTTCACACTGGTCCTTCACTGTGATACAGGCTGTGGCACCTCTGCACTCCTTGGTACATTCCAGACTGTGATTATGTAATCACTCCGAACTCCGGTCCTCCACGTTCCTTGGTTCAGCTCCACTTCACCCATGTTGTCTCGGACCTCTGCCCCTATGCATCAGAACTCTCCCAAAGGACTGTCAACATCCTCTGGAATTAATACGTGCAACTATGTCCACTCTGGCGACCCGGAGCTCCCAAAACCACTAACACTACCTTGGAACTTGTTCATCTCAACTACCAACATGCCAGTCCAACATCTGGTACAATTATGCGCTATTCCATCTATGCCCCATCACTCTTGCTCTCGTTCCAGTCGCTCTGGACATATCTCCGGAAACCGGAGTTAACCGGAGTTACCGGAGTCATCAGACTCTTCCCCGGAACGTTCACTATCATGCCTTATCAACTCCTCTTCCATTTATGCATCCCTTATCACTTCTCATCTATTGTTTCAATGCTCTCATCACTTCTCCTTGTTATCTTTCCATATGCTTCATGCTTCCATCACAACCCCATCATTCCCTATTGCTTCTTCATCTGCCTCAAGGCAGATGTCATAGCACTTACATCTTATCACTCTTCTATCCATCCGTTCATCTATCAAACCACATGCTCAACCTTTCCCCTTTCTTTACTTCCTATTTATTCCTTACTCTCACTTCATATCTTCTGCCGCATGGTAGTGTCTTCTTCCATGTGGTTCACTTCGTTTCGTGTTGCTTCACTTTACCTCATGTTACTTATTCCCTTTCGTACTAATTACTTGTCCCCGGTACTTTACATCTCGTACAGTATCCGAAAAATAAAAGTTATCCATGGTTCCTTCTCATGGACTGTTGCCAATCGTCTCTTGAGGTTCTGGTCATTGCCTCTCAACGTCCCCCTCTCTCTGGCCTTGCTCCCGTCTCCCTCTGGTTCCCTCCTGTGACTCCGGTCACTCCGGTTTCCGGTCACAACTCCGGAGTCCTCGCTCGGCCGCACCGGAACTACGCTGGACGACTACCCAACAAACACTGGTTATGCTCCTGTGTCTCCGGTCCAGGCTATCCCTGTCCCATCGCCATCTTTGAACTCGTATGACTCGGACCTTGGCATAGGACACTTCCCCAATCTCGCAGCCCGAGGCCAGTCAGTCGGTCACCCTAGCTGAGTTGTGGTGTTCTGAGAAGTGGCTGATCTAGACATCTGTTCATCTCTGGTTCATGGCTTAGCCCGGCTCCGGTCATATGATCGGATATTCCTTCCCTCTTGGCTCAGCAATATAACACTAGTCAAGCAAGGACAGAGTGTCCAATATGAGCTAACTGAATGATCAGAGACCTTCCAAACTGGAGCTGAGGGCTGGACAGAACGGAACCAGAGACCGGGGTCAAATGATGAAGATCAGCAGGCTGGCTGAGCAATCTGTTGCACACCCATGTGAGGTCAGTTGACTTCTCCTCCACTCCCTATGCCTGACCCTTACCCGCTGGTGAACCTGCGCACTGCGTACCAAATCCCCAAACACAATGTTGTTCGAACATTGTACACGCAATGCGGCGCCCCAATTCGACTTAACCATCAAGTTACTGAGGTCCTTCAGTTCTCCGCCGCCCTCCAGTTTGTATGATGGCCCTCCTTTTGACGAGGCCATACTGACGCTTCAACAGCACTGGGCAATTATTCTGCCTGCTGAGCTTGCCACGGTTGAGCAGGCATTAGCTGACATGGTATTGGCCCTCAACGCTGCCCACCATGAGTCGTCTGATCAGCTGACCACCCCCACCCTTGTAGTCACCTCTCAGACCAGCACTGGAGGACAACCACGAGTGAACATTGACCCTGAAATCCTTGTGGAGGCTCTATTGTGTCATGGCCCAAGCCATTTACAGCTGGTGTCTCTGCTCAGACCATTTGTCAGCGCGCTCTGGAGTATGGCCTTGCCAAGCCTGGCCAGCCTATGTATACTGAGACACCACAGCCTGACAGGTCGACCGCCCCTGCAATGTCCCCCATTAGCGATGCTGATCTCAACTCCCTCCTCACATCAATCCTTGAGACACCCAATTTTGGCCAGCAGATGCTCAGCAGCCAACTCAAAAGTCAGGGCCACCGCATTTCCCGTGAGCGCATCATAGCCTCATATCTAAGCATCCACGGATCTCCCGGCTCGTTCAGTGCACACTTTATCCATTGAACACCATACAATGTTGCCAACTCGCTGTGCCATCACGACAAGCAGCACAGTTCACCCTCTGGCTCTAGTCTCCTCGTGTTTGCTGAAAATGCTTTTAGGTCTTATCTGCTACAAGATTGTTATTCATTGCTTCATTGACAGCAAGTCCCACCTCATCACAGGTATTTGTGCCGGCAACAACAACTGGGCTGAAACCGTCCTCAATATCTTCAAGGAGGTGGTGGCTGAGTACGATCTTCCCAGTTGAGTGCATGGTGATCATGGTGCTGAGAACGTGCTTGTCACACTATTTATGGAGGACCAGTGAGGGATTGCTTGAGGCTCTTACATTTGGGGCAGGTATGCAAGCTACATTCCATACTTTTCCTTCCATCTTTTGAAGCCAGAATCCAGGAGCATCAACAACACCCGTATTGAGCGCCTCTGGTACATGTTATATCCGTGCAATTCACCTTCAGGGTATCATTCCAAAATGGTCACTAACCTCTCAGGCGTGTCTGGAATCCCCAGAGAACTGTTATCAATGCAACGTGGCCTATCTGAATGGTTCCTGGCATATCCTCCTCACTCTGGTGGCTTGGATAGTACACTCATCCTATTGTCCTGTGACATTGTATTACTCCAGTTGACCATACTCCCCCCTTGGTATCACGGTCATGTCCAGTAGCCAACTGGAATACCTTGGTCACCATATTCTCTAGACGACCGGCCATATCCTCCCTTCCCCCCGGACCTGGATATAACAGTATGACATCATACACGGGTTTGGCTTCAAGTGGAAGAAATTCTTCCACGAGCTCGAGGCAAATCACAGTCTTGTACCTACGCTCCCCGCACACATCTGGCTCCTCCACCACCTCTTCCTCCCCTGCATCAATGATAACACACAGGAATGGGCTCAGGCCTGGAACCTGCACGACCTCCAGATTTGCAGTAAGGGCAAGCGGTCACCATGTGACATTTTTTTCTTCAGCATGCTTCAAGATGGACCTTGCAGCCTCGAGCGGATTACTGCTCCTGTGGACGAGCAGGTTGAACACCCTATGACTTATGGTATTGATTGGGATGTTGCCGACAATCCCACCCTTATGCACCACCACCTTTTGCAACATTTACAGGAGTGGGAGGACCACAACCCTTTTGCCCCTGGCCTTGAGACTCTGTCCAAGGTTCCCTGCAATGCCCCTGATTCTTCAGTGGAGCAGATCGAGTATCTTGATCGCAAGCTTGTGGTGGTCATTGACACTACTTCTTGTAACATGAACATGAGGAAGCTGGTTTGGCAAGAGGCGTTTAGAATATGTAATACTTTGTATCAATAGAGTGTCCACAATAAACTCATGAACTTGAGATAGAATTCTTGAACAATGATGGCACCAACCCCAAACTGAGGTTCATGAGGAAGCAGTGTTTCCAGACGGGGATGAGTGTCTGCGAGAGGCTTTCCTGGCCGACTCTTGCCTTTCTTCAACGTGGATACGGAGAGCAGAGTGAGTGAATGCTCAGCTGTGAGAAAGGTGTATGTGTACTCTTCATCGGTGATAGAGTATCCGAGTTTAAGCAAAAGCAGTCCACGGTGAACAAGCTCTGCAATTTCGATGCACATATCCCTCACACCTGGGTCCACTGCCAGGATGGCCGTTAAATGCTGATCCAGTGCCCACAATGTTTCATACTCATTGCGTTCAACAGCACAGACAAAGTGCTTGTTGCGGCCAATTCTGCTGGTGAACAAACACGAAGGCTGGATGAAGAATGTTTGCATCGCACTGCAAGCAAAGATACCATCACCAAACGCATCAGAAGGCATTGAAGAATTGCCCCATGTATTATGCACCCCTAACAAATGTCCATGAGGGCTGACAGGGATGTGATGTTGGTCAAAGTACTCATCAACAATTCTCATTGGATCAAGGATAAGGTTGTCATCCCAAAGTTGTCACAGCGTTACAGCAGTGACCTGCCCCATCTCTTTGTCCGTGTTGAGCTTTATGGTCGCACGGAGAACCGGGGGTGCAATGGTACCTTTAGTCAAACAGACGCAAACCCCATAGGTCTGCTGGTGCGCGGGTGTAGGTGGATGGCTTATGTGCGGGGAGCTTTGATATGTTCATGGTGGCAGGGTGCCCGATTGTTTATGCCGGCTTCCGGCCACGTCCCTTTTTAGACTTGGCTGAATGTGCACGTTCCCTCCATACTTGCTCCTCCTGCATGACACCGAGAACATGTTCAATCATCAACACCACTCTGCTGGTGAACCGTAATGAGATGTGAGGCCAAGGAGGTCCAAGATGAACCAGCCACTGATAGACTGCGACAAGAGAGCGGCAGACCTGCGAGCGGATACCGCAGGAGATCAAATCTTGAATTTGCCCGAGAGAGATCAGAGACGGTATGCTCATGTCGATGTTCGTGACACACTCCAAGGTCAGCCTCGCAAGAGGGGACCCCCAGGCACCTGCTGCAACATTCAGAAGCTCAAAGTCCATCTGAGTGCTCAAATCATTGTGAACTTCGATTTGATCAATGATACACCATGCAATCTCTTGTGATGAGTCAGTGCCGGCAAGGCAGATATTCTGCTTGCATTCCAGCATGCTAGCAGTGACCAGCAAATCACTGTGTTCATGCAACAATACCATGCCGTTCAAGAGGGTTTCAATGAACTCCGTATTGTGGCCTTCTCGATTGGGCTCTTAATTGTCTTCTCCCTCAGCCTCCGGTTGCTGAGCAAGGTTGCGTGGGTGGGTGGTACTAGGCTTTGGCACGACATAGTCATCGTCGAATGAGGGTGTAGACGTTGGCGTAAAACGTGGAGATGATGGTGTTGAACCCATGGGAAGACTGAGAGCATTCTCAAGGTTGAATGCATGCAGTAGCGTGTGAGCTCCCCTTCAGAAGTTTTGGTTAGAATAGACAAATGCGAACATCAAATGACAAACATACTCGAGCTGCTCTAATTTAGCCATGAATCCTCTGCCGCATCAAAACCCTTCCAATGTACCAACCATTCACACGAGGGGCAAGAACCCAGGCACATGATTCTCGTGTGCCTTAAATGCAGATCCCGCGCACATGCCCCGGATATAAGTGTGACCTGTCACCAAGGGCTTTGTTGGGTTTTTCAAAAGAGCTTTGTGAGCGTCGGGTTATTGGTTGACCAAAGAGTAGTTATAAGGCATTTACTTAGCAGTTAATTAGGAGTTAGTTTCAGCTTTGAATACACGCGAGATTTGGATAAATTGCAGGTTTGGGCCGGGACTCGGCTGCAGATGCCGTTGCCACTCAGCATGATGCAGTTACGGCCGACTTGCGCGCATGTGACGAGCCAGAGCCAGCCGCAATCTCAGCAACCCATGTGGTGGGGGTAACACAGTGGCCTGCTGAGCGCCAAATTCAACTCCTACACGGTCCCGCTAGCCGTTCGGACCTCATTGTGCCTGATGCGCTGAAACGGCGCGTTTGCAATGTGCTGCCATCTAGCTACATTTTGCGCTTTTTAGAGCTAGTGCATGACAAAGTCTGCTAGCTTCTATTAGGCACATTACTAGCTTCTCAGGGCCACAAACTAGCAATGGGAACTCTGTTCGGTGGTACAAAGGAGAGTCAGACACTGGGTGCAAGCCACCATTTGCGGGCCCCGCAAATTATATGCAAATAGTAAGCAAATTCATTAATTGCCAAGTATTTGCTTCTTATTTGCGGGGTGCGCAAATATAAAATATGCTTATCATTTGCTCATCATTTGCCTGTCATTTGCGCGGTCCGCAAATTTCAAATTTGCGGACCCCGCAAATTGAAAGCAAATCAGATGACCAAAGAATCTGAAAAAGGCAATAAACACTTTAATATTTCAACATCTCAGCATCACAAGGCCTTGGCATCATTGCCTGGGAAAGACAAGTGTGTGAACGTGCCTTGCCACAACACGGGTTTGCGGAAACCCGCGGTATTACCGGGTATTATGGGTGCGGGTACAGCAATTAATTTTCGGCACACCATGAATGTGACCCGTGGCATTACCGTACCCGCAATACTGCCGCACCTGACCCGCCGCTCTAAAAAAAGATGCCATAAAGGATTTGAACTAAAGATCTAATGGATATAAGGGATATTTGAGATAAGGGGCTTCAAGCTTCCATCTGAGCTACAGAACCATATTAGAGCATGATTATGGGTTATGGAGGGGAATAGGTTGGGTTGAACCACAGGATTCCTTTTTGGGATGACAGCTAAACACTAACAAACAACGCTTGATTTGACTTGTTCTTGACCACTATTGCACCCATAAATCTAGGAAAATTTTGAGAGTGGTGAAACATTATGAGCACCAACTGATAGCACTGATACAGCTGCAGTACATAATATTCAGAGATAACCAGGTTTTCCAGCAAAAGTTACATGAAATAAAATCTGTGAGGTCATTTCTGCCGTTCCAATGGCTGATTTAAGCTCTCTGACTCTTCAATTACTATGAGTTAAGATACTGGCCCCCCACACATTTCGATCACATGCACTCAGGATGAAATCCTAGCCCCATGTGACCTCCTACCATAAGTGGATGTTCACCAAAAGAAGAGGATGACTTTAGAATTGAGATTACAGATGTGAAGAAGGGCAGAATCACCATTGAGCAAGGCCAGCCTATAAGAACTACAGGGATGTCGGATGCTGTGGGATTCTGAAATAAATCACATCCCTGCCTGAACTCTTTATTTCCCTTTACTTATGCTTAGTCAACTATGCTGGAATTCGGATACTGTAAATCTTTGAGAAGATACTTTCCTTGCACCCTCACAAATGTAAAAGGACTGATTGGAGCCTGTGAAAGTTTTGAACCAAGTAAGATTGATTACATGGTGACATTAGATATATATGTCTCGCAGTAAATCTATTTCAGTACAAGGCACTATTACATGCTTGCCTTTCCCAGGCAATGGTGCCTTGGCTCAGTGGTTCGATTATGTTCCTGATCATTGTTTAATTCTTTTGTCCCCGGTTCAAGTCTTGCAGCGGCCCGCTTTTAATTTGTTCATGTCATCATGATTAGCTCACTCGGGAATGCCCGAGGGTTGAGACCGCCCTCGGGCGTTCCCGAGTGAGGTAATCTGAATTACTCTCGTGATGTCGATCCACTTTGCAAACAAACCTGAAAAGGAAGCACCTTTCGGGATTGATCATAATCTGATTTGGCCGCCCCTTGTGACCTTGACAGGAATTCCAAGAGCACTCGTGATGCTGAGATGTTGAGAAATCAACAATGAAATTGCCTTTTCAGATTGTTTGGCCATCTGATTTGCTTCCAATTTGCGGAGTCCGCAAATTTTAAATTTGCGGACCCCGCAAATGACAAGCAAATGATCGGCAAATGATAAGCATATTTAATATTTGCGGACCCCGCAAATAAGAAGCAAATGAGGAGCAATTAATAAATTTGCTTCCAATTTGCGTACAATTTGCGGGGCCCGCAAATGGTGGCTTGCACCCAGTGAGAGTGAGCTCCGGCTGCTGGCTGTAGTACGAGTTATAGTGCTAGGCGCGGTTTACAAGCGTTACACTAGGCGAATACATGCATCAAGGAGATAAACATACAGGTCTAGTACCTCAGAGTGTCAAGGATTCTATGAACGAGGACCAACGACTGCACAGACGGAGCTTTGGTCGGAGCTAGCACAGAGTAGGAACGAGCACGAGCGAGCTAGCAGGTGTAGGAAGGCGGCCAGTATCATAGCAGCTGGACAGACCCTGTTGAAGTCGACATAGTAGCGGCCGAAGTGGTGCTAGCTGAGACAATGCGAAGGTACCGACTATAGGGGTATAGGAGTATACCCACCAGCAGGTCAGGTGATGGACGCGACGCGATCCAAAGAGCCTAACGAAGACAAATAGCGGAAACAGTGAATTCATGTTGAGATGGAGCAGTGGATGAACGCTAGGATGTTCAGTCCGTAAGATAGCGGGGTGGAATGGCGTGATTATGAGCAAGCTGCACCGGGAATAGTAGTTCCGGAGTGGAGTTGCACATGGAGAGTTGCTCGGGTGCAGACTAGCACGCTGAGAAAGGCAATTATACCCGGCTTGGCTGTCGAGATGGTCAGATAGTTGGCCAGCTAGGCAAGCCTAGACCACGAATGGACCCGGCTTGTCTTCCGGAGGCGGTCGCATGACCAGAACATCGGCCTGTTTTACTCATTTCTCTTTACCTCATCATTTTCTCTCTGAACAGTATATAAAGCCTCATAAAATACCGCTAGAGACCAGTTCATGCCCCGCTCATCGCTCAGTCGATAAGGGTGTGCTCAGGCCAGTCGAAGCGGAAATAAAGTACCTTCTCTGTTGTAGTCCAGTCTATAAGAATCGCAGCGTTGTTTGTTGGATCCAGAAGTAACTGTGTGAACCAATAAGTCGAAGCTTCGCGTTGGGAGTTTGTGAGCGGTGCCATTCTCCACGTATAAATCAGGACCGAGAGCACAAGAGTTTAAGTTTGAGAGTTGCGGCTAGCTTTGTGGTGGACTTCAGTGGTAGCTACGCATTGGGTGACCAGGAAACGCCTCCCGTAAAACGGACCACGCCCGGCACAGCACTTTGGTAGAACTGCCAGTCGATTCATTGACCGACTAGTTGAGCTAAGAGAATACTCGGGGTCCTTAATAAGCCCAAGTGTAACAGAAAAGAGCTTGGATTCAGAGGAGTCTAAGTCGGCCGTTAGCAGCATTCAGCTAGCCAAGCCATAGAGGAAGTGCAGAAGAAGCAGCATAGCCCATTAGTGGGAGTTTTCAGATAGACACTTCATTTACCTCGCCTAGGACGACTGCACTTTGTGCGTCCGCCTAGTAAACATCCTTATCACCCCCAAACCTGTACATCCCAACCTTGGGAAGTCTTGTTTCGGAACGTCAAGGGTAACTAGCGAATAGTGTGGTGTTTGTTTAGTTGGGATAGTTGAGGCCATAATTCAATTCTCGTTGTGCTAGGAATCCAAACCAGTAGTCGCATACTACGGCTCGGACCCGAACTCACTGAGGAAGACGCGCTTAGTCTTAGTGAAGTATAAGTAGGGGATTTGGTGTTGTGTTAGGTTTTGTGTGTGGTGTGTTAGTATTCAGCTAGCCCGCATTCAGAGCTTATTTAGCCCATTTTCACTGTTAGCGCATCTTGCCCGTTTCAGTGCGGTCCCTTTGTTGGCATGGAAGTGTATTTCTACACCGGCTTTGTCGGTACATAAAGCCGCCCTTGTGTCGCCTTGACCAGTGCCAGACCACATCTTTACATTGCCTTTGTCAGCACCGAGGCCCATCTGCACACCGCCTTTGTCAACACTGAAGCCCGCCTGGACGTTGCCTTTGCCATCAGGACCACATCAGGGCGCACCACCTGATCCGTTAGATTCGTGAATCCTGATTCCTGCCTTCCTCCTTTTGGCTGCTGTTGCCCTTTGGTTCTTCTGCTCGTAACTTACCGGGGCAAAATTTGAGCGTGTAAACTATTGAGCTTCCATATTTAACGGGGTATCTGACGGGAGAGGAGCACGACGGCAGCCAAGGGCGTGAATTGGGTGTGAATGAGGAATTAAGATCAACGGAAATGATCAGTGATTCGTCTTACCGGATCGGGCAGAGCGCCCCGATGCGGTCCCGATGGCAGAAGCAATGTGAAAACGGGCTTCAGCGTCGACAAAGGTAGCGTGCAGATGCACCTCAATACCGACAAAGGCAATGTTGAGATTGGGTCCAGTGTTGGCGAAGGCGATGTGAGGATGGCTTTGTGCACCGACAAAGCCGGCGTAGAAACACAATCTCATGCCAACAAAGGGACTACACATCCGGTGCAATGAGGTCATGGTTGGCGGGACCATGTGAGATGCGAGGTTTGGGCTGGGCGGGCCGCTGCGCGACAGACGGGCGGGGTTTTGCTTAGATTGCGGGTGGCTCTCACCCTCTCTCACCTCAGCACAAGGGCACAAATCTGGCGCAACCAGATTGATCCGTTGCTTCGCAAAGCCGCGACGGCATTTGTGGCCGAGTCACGGCTCAGCTAAACAAATTGCTAACTTACGCCACATATACTCGTGCTCAAAGCTGGAAACAATTCATAATTAAATGCTAAGTAGCTACATTGTAACTAGCATTTAGTCAACTAACGACACAATGCTCACAAAGCTCTTTGAGGTAGCCGACAACAAGCCGACAAAGCCCTTTGTGACAAGTCACAGTTATTGCTGGGCCATGTGCGCAAGATGTGCATTTAAGGCACACAATAATTGTGTGCCTGGATCTTTGCCCGTCATGTCAATTCTATTATTCTGAATGAGAGTCATTAGCATTATTCATATAGCAGAAACTGGAGAAGCAAACTCTTCACACCAACCCACAATCTCTTCGACCTCCTGTTCTGGACCGTCGCCATCCGATGGGAGAAACAGCGGCTCCTTCGCATTCGGCTCTTCTTCACGAGCCACCAAGTTTGGTTTCTTGTGCTTTGTCTTTGACTGCTGCTTCGATAACGACTCCGATTTGGACTCGGAACTCGAGTAGATGGGAGTTTGGTGCCGCCTCTTCCGCCTCAACTTTGGCTTGGAGGAGGGTTCCGAATTCCTGGCACCTGCTAGTCCCAACTACAAGGTCTAATTAGACCATAGTTGTCCCCCCTAAATGTGGTCTAATTAGACCTCTCCTGGGCCAAAATCGCACTATGGAGACCCTACGGGGATTGGGGGGGACCTGGGGGACACCTGTCTCTCATAATACAGGCGGAGGGGGGGATGGGGGACCCACAGCACGTAGTGTGGGGACAAAGAAGAACAGATAACCGCTGTGAGGGGACGGGTGACCCACAGCATGTAGTGCGGGGACAAAAGGGACTAGACACCCGCTGTGAGGGGACGGGTGACCCACAGCATGTAGTGTGGGGACAAAAGAGACGAGATACCCGCTGTGGGGGGACAGGTGACCCACAGCATGTAGTGCGGGGACAGGTGACCCACAGCATGTAGTGCGGGGACAAAAGGGACTAGATACCCGCTGTGAGGGGACAGGTGACCCACAGCATGTAGTGCAGGGACAAAAAGACTAGATACCCGCTGTGAGGGGATGGGTGACCCACAGCATGTAGTGCGGGGACAAGAGGGACTAGATACCCGCTGTGGGGGGACGGATACCGCTTGAGGGTGTTATATCCGGGTCCGGGGAAGGGAAGGATATGGCCGGTCGATGGTGAACGAGGGTTTACGGCGACCGAGGTATTCCGGTTGGCTACCGGACACAACGATGACACCGAGGGGGGAAGATGGTCGACCGGAGTAACACAACGCCACAGGACAATAGGGCGAGTGTACTATCCAAGCCACCGGAGTGAGGAGGAGAGTGAGGGGAGGATTCCGGTTACGGGGAGACCGGAGTATAAAACCCAGAAGCAACTACAGAGCGCAGAAGCAACTTAATTATTAAACTGAAGAACAGGAGTGTTGTCTAGGTGTTTATATAGTACAGTACTTGTAATCTGAACATAAGGAGTTATATGAAATCCATGTGGAGATTCCTAACGGGATCACCTCATGTTGTTGAAGAACAAGGAAGTGTGAGAATGGAAGATGTAAAGCATGTGGAAGGAAGTAGAGACCATATGGTACGCACAGGATATACGAGGAACCATTCAGATAAGCCGCATTGCCTTGATAACGCTTCTCCGGGGATTCCGGGGACTCCGGAAACCCGGAGCTCCCGGAATCGCCTGAGAGGTCAGCGACCGTTCCGGAATGATTTCCCGATGGTGAGTTGCACGGATATAATAGTATCCCCCTCTTGGGTTCGGATCCCTAGACGAACACCTCGTAGTAAGGACCGGAGGGACATCGATTTGTGGTGTGCATTGCGTTGGAGGTGAATAAATGGGAAAAGGAAATGATTTGCATATCTGAGGAATTTTTTCATGATTTTCTTGCCCTTGAATTTGCCCAGTTGAAATATCTTCGTCGAAACCCGTGATCGGTCACGTGCCAGCTGATCACGTGCTGTTCGGTTCCGTTTGTTGATTCCAATCTTGTCTCCGAACCACCACCACCACCGAACTCCTTCAACCATCTCTATGTCCTCTACCCACCACAACCCATCTGGAAGTGAAGGAGGAAGTGGGAAGGAACGAGGAGGGTCACCGGAGCGTGAGGGATCGCGTAGGGAGCAAAGTGCGGATACGGAGACCCGCCGCTTACTTGCGGAAGCAGCGCGTGCTGATGAGGCGGCCGCGCTGGAATTCGCGGACCTCATGAACAGCGCCGACATGGCGATTGCTGAACAGCGGGCGTGGGCTAAGGAGTTGAAGGCCAAGGAGAAGGCACTGGATAGGGCGGAGAGAAAAGGAAAAGCAACCAAGCGTCCGGAGGGAGGCGAGAGGAAGCGCAAGCGCGTGGAGCGTGTCGAGAGCGACTCCGACGTCGTTATGGTGGTTTCCGAGCCAACGGGAAGTCGCCCGCTCATCCGGAGACCCATCGGTGAAGGTGAGTACATTCCAACCGGTGGAAAATGTTATTCCGGCTGATGTTACAAACCTTTAGCTTGCGATGAGTGCACTCGGCGAGACGAGCATTGCTACCCGCAGCGCGAGGGAGGACCATTTTCGACGTGTGGGCGCTGTGCTGAAAAGCGCATTGCCTGCTCGTTGAACGCAGATGTTCCCCGGGCCAAACGCGTGCGGAAAGACGCGTCCGAACGCAAGGGTCGTTCCCGGAGTCGGGGAAGGTCGACTGCAGTGAAGAAGACTCGATCCCAACCAATTCGCCAGAGACCGGAAAGGAAGGAGACTCCATCGCTGCCCTTGGAAGGCATTCCGGGCCCGTCTCGCCATCAACTCCGGCTCCGGACTCCGTTGCTGGAACGGCGGTCAATGCAGAGCGAGTTGAGGGAACTCCGGAGTGATTTGGGCGAGGCCGTCCGACGTGCTGAGGACGCTGACCGTCGTGCTGATGATGCCGATCGTCGTATTGAAGCGTTGGAACGTTCGATGGCTGATCTTCGGAGCGAAGTCCTGCAGTTGACGCAGAAGGAGGATGGGGATAAAGAGGAAGGTGGAAAAGAAATGGAGCATTGAGATAATTGGAATTGATGTATATTTTTTCTTGATTTTTTGCGAAATTGCATAAGTCCGTTTGACGACAATGATTCCGGAGTGATGATGAGCGAACCGGAATACACCGGAAAATACCCCGGAGTGAACCAGAGTCTAAGTTTCCGGTCCAGGTTTGTCCGGATAGCGACGGTGGAAGTTTTCAATGTGATCTGCTGCGTTAAGATCGCTTGGTCGTACCCAGGAATATTGCTCGTCCGTGTTCTCATAACCCAACCACTCAACTTTGTAGAATAGGGGCTTCTTGAACCGCTTATCAAGCTTCGAATCAACGATTTGCTTGATTTCGAAGTGCTCATCGCCCTCGTCATCAATTTCCACTGCCACCGGAGGAGGTTCTTCACGTCCGGGGAAAGGATTTGGATGATGGGGTTCAAGTTGAGAAACGTGGAATACTGGATGAACTTGGGAAAGGGATTTGGGTAGTTTGATCTGGTAAGACGCTGCAGATGGTTTTCCGATTACTTCGTATGGTCCAACATAAGTCTCAGTGAACTTCCGAGTTGGCCTCGTAGTGCTGAGGTACTTGGTCGTCACGAAAACTTGGTCTCCGACTTTAATCTCCGGATCCGGAGACCGTACTCTGTCTCCGGTCTCCTTGTATCGCTCCTGGGCGCCCTTGAGCGACTCCCGGAGGAATTCATGAAGATCCTGGAGGTTAACGACAAAGTCTCTGGCGTAGGTGTTGGCTACGTCCAACTCCGGATTGATGGTGATAGACGGATTGTAACCTTTGTTGGCGAAGAATGGAGAAATTCCGGTAGATGCATTCGGAGCGTTATTGAGAGCGAACTCGCAAAGCGGAAGGAGTTGGTCCCAATCATCCTGTTGATACGAGCAGAAAATCCGAATATATTGCTCAACGGTTTGGTTCATGCGTTCGGTTTGACCGTCCGCTGATGGATGATAACCGGATGTATAGTGCATCTCCATATTGAGAAGTTCTCCGAGTGACCGGAAGAAAGAGGAAACGAATTCCTTGCCCCGGTCGCTAGTGACATGCGACGGGACACCGTGCTTGGAAAAAACATGAATGAGGAAGAGTTTGGCGAGGCGTTCGGAAGTGATGGTGACGTCGCAGGGTATAAGGATTACCTGCTTTGACGCCCGATCAACGATTACCAGAATCGCATCGTATTCGCCGGAAAGTGGAAGTTTTTCAATGAAGTCCATGGATATCGAATGCCAAGGACGAAGAGGAACAGGAAGGGGTCTGAGAAGGCCGTAGGGCTTGTGCCTTGGAGCCTTGTTGCGCCGACAGGTGATGCATGACTTGCAGTAATCCCGAACGAACGACCGGAGTTCGGGCCAGTTGTATTCCCGACGTACCGCCGCAAGGGTTCTGTTCTGCCCGAAGTGACCGGAAAGAATGTGATCATGCGCGTATTGCATAACACGTATCCGGAGTGCATCTGGTGCCTCACCGGGGACTTGCGGAACCCAAATGCGATTGTCGTACCGGAGCATACCGGAGTCATCTGTAGACCAGCGCTTGGATGTACCGGAGGAAGCGGCCTTGAGGCCTGCAATTCCAGTGGGGTCGGTGTGGATGTGAGTCTTGATATCGGAATGAAGCTGTCCAACATCCATAACCACCGATGCTCGAAGAACTACGTCTTCAAGGAGGGTTGCCCGGAGTGACGCCTCGAGCTGATCTTGCGAGAAAATAGGACGAAAGTTGTGAGGATTTAGCTGACCATAGTGCTTATCCCCCTCTTTTGGGTAGACGTCCCATCGTCTAGTAAGTGCATCGGGCTTTCCTCCGAGTTTTCCGGGCCGGAACCGGATTACCATGTTGAAATGGCAGAGGTACTCCGCCCACCGGACCTGGCGTCGCGTAAGTATCTTACTCGTCGCGAAGTATTCCAGGTTCTTGTGGTCGGTGACAACGTCAACTGGGAACTCCGGTCCTTCCAGATAGTGACGCCACTGCTTAAAAGCGTCAAAAATGGCCAGGAGTTCCTTGTCATGTGTGTCGTAGTTAAGTTCCGCAGCCACTAGAGTGCGCGAACGGAACGAAACGGGATGGAGATCACCATCGTCGCCAATAATTGACAAAATGGAGGCAATGGCATAGTCCGAAGCGTCGGTCTCGACGGTAATCTGTCGACCGGGTATCCAGTGAGACAGAACCGGAGCCTCTTCGAACTTCCGCTTGAGAGTGTCGAAAGCGAGTTGACAATCACTGGTCCAGTCCCATCGGAGCGCTTTCCGGGTGAGACGTGTGAGCGGAATAGTGATGTCGGAGTAATGGTAGATGAACCGCCGATAGAAATTACAGAAACCAAGAAAAGACTGTACGTCTTTTACTTTCCGAGGAGTAGGCCATTCCGATACCGCGGCGATTTTTTCCGGGGACATACGGAATCCGTCCGGAGACAGAATGTACCCAAGATATTCGCAAGTAGTCACGGAGAACTCACACTTGGGGAGTTTGCAGAATAGGTTATGCTGTCGTAAGCGCCGCAACACTTCCTTCACATGATTTTCGTGCTGCGATGGATCGTCGGAGTAGATCAGGATGTCGTCCAGATATACAATGACGGTTACATCGAGCAAGTCGGCGAAAATCGTGTTGAGGAATCGTTGGAAGGCAGCTGGCGCATTGGACAGTCCCTCAGGGACAACCTTAAACTCATATGAGCCATAGCGGGTTCGGAAAGCGGTTTTCCACTCGTCTCCGGGAGCAATCCGGAGCAAGTGATATGCGTGCCGGAGATCGAGTTTGGTGTAAATTCGAGCCCGTCCAGGGGCGTCGAGTAAGTCGGCGATGAGGGGAAGCGGATACTTGTCTTTCTTTGTGATCCGGTTCAACCCTCGGTAGTCTACGCACAACCGGAGACTGCCATCCTTCTTCTTGGCGAACAGAATTGGAGCCCCGTGACTCGAAGAAGAAGGATAGATAAATCCAGCCTTCAAATTCTCGTCGATGTATTTTCGGAGCGCTGTTAACTCAGCCTCGGAGAGGGAGTATACATGGCCAATAGGAGGGAGTTCACCGTCGATCGTCTCGATCTTGAGATCGAACTCTCGATGAGGAGGAAGCGAGAATGCTTCCGACTCCGAGAAGACGTCGGCAAATTCGTGATAGGGTTCAGGCAGTCCAGTTAGGTCCACAGCAGCGGTCGAGACTCCCCGGAGCGAGACATCGTCCGGAGGTGTTGCGCGCAAGGTATACTGAACGGTATCCTTGTCTTTAAGCAACACTCGATACGCAGCAGCGGATACCAAAGACACTGGCGGAGGAGTAATGAATGGACGAGGCGTAGCCGCCTCGGGGGTATCCATTGAAGGATCTAGAGTACTCCGGTCAAGACCGGAGTTTGCTGGCGCTATTCCAGCACTATCCATAGAAGGATCGAGACTATCCATAGAAGGACCGGGAACCGGAGTAGTCAACCCGATCGGTATAGGCACTGCGGAGGGATAAACCTCTTCCGGAGTAGCCTCGTCCGTAACCGGAGCTACCGAAACAGAATCCAGCATTTTTGCCGGAGGTGTCGACAGGGATGGACCAGAGGGAGTAGGTCTGAATGAGATAGAGGCCCGCATCCAGTCAATCAACGGATTGAAGCGGTGGAGCCAATTGTATCCAAGAACCATTTCACAAGGAGAATCCAGACGGGTGACGTAGAAGTCCTGTGAAAGGACTTCTCCGGTAGGAAACCGAATCAATAGATGCAGTTTCCGGTTGATTATTGATGAGGAGCCGTCGAGGTACCGGAGTTTTACTGGGGGCACTGAGTACGGAATAAAGCCATTTGATTCCACAAATTTTCTAGATATAAAACAATGAGAAGAACCAGAGTCAATAAGCGCACATATCAGGGAGTTGAATCCCGCAGCAATTCGTGATACACTGGACGGCGGAATGGATGAACATTCCTCCGTGCCAGACAGAGAGGATTTAGATAATATGAGGGATGGGGCAAGGTCAACGTAAAGGGCATTAGAGGAAAGAGCGGACATGAAATAAAAGGAGCTCCACTTAAGTTCTAGGCGTTGTAGACCAACTTTGAACTTAAGTGCCCTACAACTTAAGTTCAGTGCCCAGCCTGCTAACACGCCCTGTATGCCCCCCAGCGGGCCTCTGTTAGTTGGCACTTAAGTTCGTGCCACCACTTACAGTAAATCCGGCTGACGACTCAAGTCCTACGCTGCAACTTAAGTTCCACCACCCACTTAAGTCCCACAATGCACGCAAGTCCCGTCGGACAACTTAAGCCCTATACAGCTTCAGTTCTGACAAATTGATTGGAACTTAAGTTTGGCTAAATGAAATACTTGTAGCTGTGCAAAGAAGCGAGCCACGCGCGACTTGAGGAGAGGGGCTGTGTACACCTATTGGGCCAGTGGATCTTCAGAGTTGAATGATGGAAGACAGAATGTAACATACAAACTTGCGGCACTCTGAGCATTGTAAGACAAGTCAGGGACGGTAGTGAGTACTACGAAGAAGAAGAGGGTTTGATTCACGCACCACATGGTACTAAGTTACACCGGATGGAGCCTAGTAGTTGGGGCGAGCCTGAGAGCGAGTGAACGAGATGTGGCCCAGAATGACTACAGGAAAGATCACTGAACAGCAGTCAGAGGTGGGCAGGGTTGAGTGTTGTATGGGTAGGTGCTGCGGACGATAGGGTGGGTGGCATGGCATGGTGGTGGTGGTGGAAGAGAGGATGTGAGGTGCAAAGTCGGACAATGGAAATGATGCCATCAATTGGTCCAAACAAAGGTTCGCCGGTGGCCACACAGCCGACTCTTGTTTCTCTCCTCCACACCACCACCACCACCACTGGTATATTTCCCCTTGCCACTCAGCCTTTGCCCCAAGTTTTACTGCCACCCCTCTTGCCCCCCTCTGATCTCAACTGGGACCCTTCCAAGTTTCAACTCGAGTCGGTGCTTTCAACCTGATTAAATTCTACTTCGGCGGCAAGTGGCAAATTATTTTCTGCTGTGGTGAGTTTCCTCTCTTAAATTCTGCACCTGTGGCACAGAACTAAAGTCCCGCTTCATCCCACTTCAGAACCTGAGTTTCCGCAACTGAAGCCTCAATGTCGAACTTGAGTCCCACTGAACTTAAGTTTTGCGCTGGAACAAAAGTCAGGAAGCCCAGGACAAGGTGTGTTTTTTCCCTTTGCCTGTAGCATGGAACTCAAGTGCCACTCCAGATCTTGAGTTTCTTTAGAACTGAAGTCCGAACGTCGAACTGAAGTCCCACGAAACTTAAGTGTTGGCAGGAACTCAAGTCGAGTCGAACTTAAGTTCTACACTTAAGTATTTATTTTACAAACATTTGTATGACTGCAACATAGGTTCCATCAACATCTTCAGTAGTCTTTCCAGACTTAAGTTTGCTCATCAACTTAAGTCCCCTCAACAACTTAAGTTTCCTTATGTACCTACTCGAGAACTTAAGTTGTATGAAACTTCAGTTCTACATTGGTCTACACCACCAACTACTTAAGTGGAGCTAATAAAGTATTTGAGCGGACGCGTTGAGACGCACCTCAGGGAGATCCCCGGAGTCAACGCAACCCGGATGGGGATCGGAGGTATAATCCGGATTGCTAATCAATTTTTTGACGACTCCGGAGTGGACGCATCTCCCTGCGGGGGCGTTCCAGCCTGCGCGGAGCGACCACTGGCTTTTTCCGGCCGCTTCTTGCAATCCTCGGCCGAGTGACCTTGGCCTCCGCAGTACATGCAGAGGTTGTTCTTGCGACGACGTTCACGTTCCGCCTCCTTGATTTTACCATCGGCGCCCAGCTTGTCAGCATAGGGCTTCGAGGGGCCAGCCTGCTTGTTGGCTTGGCCACCCTTACCTCCGGCTCCGGGACGATTCCCGGGGTTGGAGTAGGGAGGAGGAGCGGTCGAGTTCCCAGGCGGTTTGGTATTATTTCCGCCCTTTTGTTTTCTCCTTCTGCTTGCCGGAAGCTTTACCGGTGCGGTCTCCGGTGTTGTCCGGAGGACCGGAACGATTACCGGAACGACCAGCAGCAGCCTGCTCTAGTTCCCGCTCGCGCTGCTTCTCGGCCTCTCGTCGATGATACCAGGCATCGATATTCCGGGCCACCATCTTCACCCCCAAGAGGGTGTTGTTGTGGGTGTGCCGGACCATCTCGTCCTTGATGCGACGGGGAAGGCCTTCGTAGAACTGATGCCGGAGAGCAGCGTCACCCCAGTCCGTGAGACTGGCCAGGGTGTCGAAGGCGAGAACGTAAGTTGCGATCCGATCGCCATTTTTCATGCGACAAAGACGGATGCGATCCTCTGCATCACCAACCGGATCATGGGGTCCGAAGTTGATGGAAAGTTCCTCGATGAAGCGAACGAAATTATTATCCCACGCCGGGACTTTGGTATTGTATAAGTTCGGCGTGAACCACTGCTGAGCGATGCCACGGAGATAAGATATAATGAAATAAATTTTATCGTCGTCGGTGGGGAAATCCTGGGTACGCTCGGCAAAGTGAAGATAACATTGGGCGAGGAAGGAAGGCAATTTGTCCGGATCGGAACCATCAAAGGTGTCAGGGTTCCTGAGATTAGATTTGGTGGAACGAGGAGCTCCGGCATTCCGGGCCCAAGTTGTCATAACCTGGGAGAATTGCTGGAGGGTATCCCTCATGAGCTGATTATCTCCATCAGGAGTGCGGGAGCGACGACGGGGCAGACCGCCGCCACCTCCACCGCCTCCACCACCACCGCCAGGAGGAGAGCCACCTCCGGGAGGAGAACCACCAGGGCGTCTGGGGAATCCTCGACCGGGGAGCCTTCCTCTGCTGGGGGAACGTCTTCCATGACTGGAAGGTGAATCACCACCACCGCCTCCATCACCTCCAGGTGCCGGAGCAGAACGGGAGCGGGATGCCTGTTGACCGGAGTGATGGGAACGACTACGGGATCTTTGACGCGATCCTGCGCCGATTGGAGAACGTACTGGTTCTCCACCCGTCTCTTCCAGTATGACGCTCGGAGCTGCCTGGTAAATAGGAGCAAATCCCAATCCCGGAGTAGCCGGAATCGGAGAATCATCGAACGCGGGCGTGAGAGGCGTGATCGGATGACGTGATGGGGTTGTGGGAGGAATGACAGTTCCAGGAACGTTGACTGGGTTTGTTGCCACAGGTGGCAAGGAACGGCGTACCGTTACTCCGAAGGGGACCGGAGTCGAACGCGTTCCGCTGGGCCGCAAACCAGGATTGGCCATTAGTCGAGCGGGAGAGGGTAAGGGAACCATGTTGCTGTAGAGCCGTGATTTGCGACGATCAGGGTCGTCAGGTTGGTCGTCGTAATGAGACATGTCGTAGGATTGATTGATTTTGAGTAGCGTGGATAGGTGAGTTTAATAATACTGTTATATCCGGGTCCGGGGAAGGGAAGGATATGGCCGGTCGATGGTGAACGAGGGTTTACGGCGACCGAGGTATTCCGGTTGGCTACCGGACACAACGATGACACCGAGGGGGGAAGATGGTCGACCGGAGTAACACAACGCCACAGGACAATAGGGCGAGTGTACTATCCAAGCCACCGGAGTGAGGAGGAGAGTGAGGGGGAGGATTCCGGTTACGGGGAGACCGGAGTATAAAACCCAGAAGCAACTACAGAGCGCAGAAGCAACTTAATTATTAAACTGAAGAACAGGAGTGTTGTCTAGGTGTTTATATAGTACAGTACTTGTAATCTGAACATAAGGAGTTATATGAAATCCATGTGGAGATTCCTAACGGGATCACCTCATGTTGTTGAAGAACAAGGAAGTGTGAGAATGGAAGATGTAAAGCATGTGGAAGGAAGTAGAGACCATATGGTACGCACAGGATATACGAGGAACCATTCAGATAAGCCGCATTGCCTTGATAACGCTTCTCCGGGGATTCCGGGGACTCCGGAAACCCGGAGCTCCCGGAATCGCCTGAGAGGTCAGCGACCGTTCCGGAATGATTTCCCGATGGTGAGTTGCACGGATATAATAGAGGGGGACACTTGCACTTGATATTCTATAGCACCCAAATACAGGCAGCCATCAATATTCCGGCAATGACCAAAATCAACCCAATATGGACAACCATTATCAATGTGCAACACTTCCTCTTCTTTTGCTTCCATTTATACACCTTACAATACACAATGGACTGTACTGCAAACACGTGCCATGGACACCCCCCTACGATGTGATATGTGCTGGACACAACCTCTTGGATACTAAGTGTTGTTGGCTGTTTCTGACACCACCAATATCGAGGGCAAATGTCCCCCTTTCGCCTCATTGTCCCCCCACCACCAATGTCTCGTGCAAATGTCCCCCTTGAGTGGTATCTGTCCCCCACACCACCGATATCGAGTGCAAGTGTCCCCCTCGAGCCCTATTTGTCCCCCTCACCACCAATATCAAGTGCAAGTGTCCCCCTCAAGCGGTATCCGTCCCCCCACAGCGGGTATCTAGTCCCTCTTGTCCCCGCACTACATGCTGTGGGTCACCCATCCCCTCACAGCGGGTGTCTAGTCCCTCTTGTCCCCACACTACATGCTGTGGGTCACCCGTCCCCTCACAGCGGTTATCTGTTCTTCTTTGTCCCCACACTACGTGCTGTGGGTCCCCCATCCCCCCCTCCGCCTGTATTATGAGAGACAGGTGTCCCCCAGGTCCCCCCCAATCCCCGTAGGGTCTCCATAGTGCGATTTTGGCCCAGGAGAGGTCTAATTAGACCACATTTAGGGGGGACAACTATGGTCTAATTAGACCTTGTAGTTGGGACTAGCAGGTGATTCCTGGAGCTATGCTTGCTGTCATCAGAATTGGAAGCGGTGTCCTGGTGACAACCGGGCTTCCGCTTCAACAACGCTTTCACTTCAGTTCTGCTGTCTGTTTCGGTATTGACCGTGAGAGCATCTGAGGTCCTTTGGTTTAACGTGGAGGGAGTGGAGTTTGGCACCATGTTGGGAGGGTTACTAGTTGACTGTAAAGTAGTTGGAACGGGAGGACCAGTTCCATGCTTGAGAATATATTCTAAACATTTGCCACCATTCGTTCCCATGATGAGCCTATGTTCGAAAAAATTAGTACAGCCATCTGGTCGGGGAATATTGAGATGCACCAAGGGGTAATTCTCTCAACGAACTCTGTCTCCTCTGTCGAACCTTGAAGCAGAACAGTCCACAAACCCTGACCAGTGAAGAGTTAGAGCCTGTAAATGATTTCAAACTGAACTCTCGTACCTCAGCACCTTGTTGTCAGCGGCTAATGATGCGCTCAATCACAGGTGATGACTCCACGGCGGGTAGAGGATGTCGAAGACAAGGCAAGAGACTGTGCCCCGTAGGGGGCACCCTTGGCCATGCACGGTCGCCTTCAATAGCATTCTTGATCATTTTCCGGTGCGTTTTAAAATCCGCTTTTGTGACACCGAGTGAGTATGCTGGTGTCCTCCACTTTGCTCCTCTGTTTTCTTTCCACTGGTCCGTGCGTTCCACACAGTCTTCAGCTTCTTCCTCACCATGGCCCGCTCTTCCCGCCTCCACCTCGTTCTCATTCCGCATACAGCCTGCCCTCCGCCTCAACATGCCCCGTGCACAAGCACTGCATTACATTGGCAGGCATCTGACCCACCAGGAGCAGATTGAGTAACATGTCAACAATCCCAGCCTTCACGTGTGCGATGGCCCAAACGGTGATGTCTACTGCTGCACGGAGGTCGACGCAACGACTCTCAAGGACTTTCGGTGTCACCAAATCTCCCGTGACCAGTTCCTGTGTGCCCTATGGGTGAAATTCAGTGTGACTATCAACCTCCCCCGCCGCCGCCGCCAGTACCGCCGGTGCGTGCATCTATGGTTTTTCGCCTTCAAAACACGCCACCGACACTGCCTTGTAGTAAATGCAAAAGAACGGCTGAATCAGGAATTGAACCTGGGACCTTCTCAGTTCATGTGAGATGCTCTAACCTGAAGGTTAACCACTGAGCTATTCTGCCAACTAGTGTTGCCGCGACTCAGACTTGGAGGGTGCCAAGTCGACTTAAGTCGAGTTAAGTCAAGTCGATGAGATCAACTTCGGGTCACTCAAAGGACTCAAGTCGATTCCAAAATGGGTTTTATTCTCCAGAGCCCCATGAAGCTATTCAGCACATTTTGCAAAAAAAGTTCGGAAAATCTGTGATGGTGTGATGCATGTCACATGTGTGATATCTGTGATACGTCCAAAAAAAAAAAAAAAAAAAAAAAAACCGTTTCGAGTTTTTAAGAGCTCCGGAGGGGTTTGGAGCACTTTGAAAATATGGTGACTTAACTGACTTGAGTGACTCGAGTTGACTTGGTTCAGAAGTCATTTTACTAAGTTGCGACTCGACTTTCTGAGTTGCGGCAACACTACTGCCAACAGTGTGAATTTGCAGTAAATACGGTGCTCCAATCTTTGGAGCGAGCGCAACAATTCCGGTTCACCTCATTCCCCTCTTCCGCCAACTCTCTGGCATCAACAGTTGGGATATTGTTCGCATGCGCGTCAGCCACCTGAACCTCCCCATTGCCGTCCGGACGGCCAACACGGACGCTGAGCTCATCATGGACCTTCAGTGTTGAAGCGGCTCGTGACGTTATGGCAAGAAAGATCAGATGATGGTCTTTGCCCAGAGTGTCGCTGAGGCAAAGGAATTGGCATGGATTTTTGGGATGGAGGCATTATATGCAGGGCAAGATGAAGAAAAGAAAGCTGAGTTGTTCAACGACCGGATCACCGGGGAGAAGGAGATTATTGTTAGCACCTCGCTCCTGGCATCGGGCACTGACTACACCCATGTCTGCAATATTGTCTTTTTTCACTTGATGTTCACGGCATTTGACCAGCAGCAGGGTGGTGACCTTGCAGGCCGGGATGGCAAACTTGAGTTCATCACGACCTTTGTTCAAACGTCCCCATTGGGCAGAAGGAACTCAATGAATGAGCGCACAACAAGCTCCACTGTTGTCAGATCATGCCAAGCACCTACTTTGACAGCTCGCCCAGTACACTAGAGCTGATTATTTTACAGGTAGAAGACGGGATGAGTCAAGAGCGGTGTTTGGGAAAGGCGATGCAATAATGAGCAAGATGCCTGACGTTGGGTTCACAAGCAGGAAAGAAAAAATGGGGGGGACTTACATGCGAACACCAGGCTGGCCAATGGCGGTCGCGAAGGCATGGAATTGGGTAACTAGGGCATGGAACGAGCACCTGAGGTCTGCGAACTTCCAATATTTGCAGTGGGTCGTCCCGCAGCTTGGGCAGACGGAGCGATCAGTGGGAGCATTGCACTTGAAGCCCAAGTGGGACAAGTGCTTTGGGAAGGGAAGAACTGAGGGGGGCAGAAAATGAAAGAGAAAGAACTCACCAAGGTGTTGAAGTTCCTTCTGGGAGTTGCCTTCACACTGTTGGCAGAATAGCTCAGTGGTTAACCTTCGGGTTAGAGCATCCAGGTTCAATTCCTGGTTCAGCTGTTCTTTTGCATTTAACAGTGAGTGTGAGAAGCTGGCAAAGTGCTTCTTTTTCATTGCTTTTCCTCTCTTCGACCATCCCTCGGACAACGCCCTTCACTCCACTGTCGATACCGTCCCTAACATGGAGGAGCACCCTCAATTGATCCTGACATCAATAATGGCCTTCCATCCAACACTGAGAACACTCCTGCAAAGTACCCGAAAACAAAAGACGGATGGTGTAATACTTGTAAACCTCCCACATTTCAAAAGGCCCTGCATACCCACAAGAAAAATATCCACACCGTAACCA
Organism: Mycena alexandri; assembly: GCA_029233265.1. Taxonomy (NCBI): domain Eukaryota; kingdom Fungi; phylum Basidiomycota; class Agaricomycetes; order Agaricales; family Mycenaceae; genus Mycena; species Mycena alexandri. The sequence goes on along the minus strand of JARJCM010000310.1, from coordinate 55,695 downwards.
CAGAGGTAATGTATCCAGATAAGGCTGCCATAGAGCTTGCCCGCAACGTAACGACTGACCTATTCCATTGCTTGAGGTGCGACCACAATATGCAGTCCATAATTGCCTAGAGCCTAGGTCCCCTACGAATGATTAATGCCTGGAAATTAGGGGGCTCCGAAGTCTGGCGGATTCTGGGCTAAGTGCCAAAGAGCAGGGCCGTAATAATATTATTTTGGGTAGCCAGTAATATTTTTGTTCAAGGGAGCCGGGGTGCAGCCTATTAAGAATATATAGGGGGGTATAGCAGCAATATCACAGTGGGAGAGGCACTGGACCGAGCAGCAACTTATATTTGCAGACCTGGACAGCAGGACTGGGCTAGTGCAAACCATTAGGAATAAATATTTTCTTAAGCTGAATCGCTGGGCTCAGCTAACGGAAATTGCCATGGACAATAATATTCCCTATGCCTACCCAGCCCCAGTCAGCTGACGGCAAATTTTTGCCGCAATAATATTTGGGGAGCCTGGGGATCTCGGTTCAGCTAACAGTAATTTTCAGCACTGATAATATTCCCTACACCTACCCAGCTCCGGTCAGCCAACGGTAAATTTTAGCACCAATAATATTAGGGGAGCCTGGGGATCTCGGTTCAGCTAGCAGTAATTTTCAGCACTGACAATATTCCCTACACCTACCCAGCTCGGGTCAGCTGACGGTAAATTTTAGCACCAATAATATTTGGGGAGCCTGGGGATCTCGGTTCAGCTGGCAGTAATTTTCAGTACTGATAATATTCCTTACACCTACCCAGCCCCGGGCAGCTGATGGTAGAATAATATTTGGGGAGCCTGGGGATCTCGGTGCAGCTAGCAGTAATTTTCAGCACTGATAATATTCCTTACACCTACCCAGCCCGAGGCAGCTGATGGTAGAATAATATTTTGGGAGCCTGGGGATCTCAGTTCAGCTCGCAGTAATTTTCAGCACTGATAATATTCCTTACACCTACCCAGCTCCGGTCAGCCGACGGCAAATTTTAACACCAATAATATTACGGGAGCCTGGGGATCTCGGTTCAGCTAACAGTAATTTTCAGCACTGACAATATTCCCTACACCTACCCAGCTCGGGTCAGCTGACGGTAAATTTTAGCAGCAATAATATTTGGGGAGCCTGGGGATCTCGACGCAGCCGATGGGAAATTTACCGTCACTAATATTCAGGGAGCCTCAGGATCTCAATTCAGTCAATGGTAGCTTTCAGCCCAGATAATACTCCCCATCAGCTCCAGTCGGCCAATGGTAAATTTTATGTCCAATGATATTCGGGGAGCCTGGGCATCTCGGGTTGGATACTCGGTTTAACTCAGCCGACGGAATTGATGTCACTTTCCCACCGTCTTTAGGCTTTTGGTTCTAGAACTTGCACAATCTCCGCATTCGACCCAGACATTGATCTCTATACATCAAATGGCAAAACCAATTCCATTACACTACAGTGGGTTCAGGGTCCACCGCGGCGAGATTCTGGACGTGTTCTGTTGATCGATGAGACATTGAAGAGGACATGAGAAGCAGAATTCATACATTGACTTGGCCTTGGTAAGAGTTTTGAGACTTGCGGTCAATTCCCGTACCCTAGCGGTCCAAACCACCAGCTGGTCTTCGTTGTTGGAGCCAATAAGACTAACCCTCCACCACTTCATGCCCAAGACCACACAGACCAGCCCTCCCTTTCCTCTTCGACTCCATGTTTCCTCCAGGATGCGGTCAAGATCCTTGGCCTTCTGCGCAGAGGTAATACCTGCCGCAATCATTTCCGCGATAGTGCCCATTGCCTTTTCCCAGTCCGTGTCATCGCCAATTGGCAAATTCCCGTCTACATCCAATTGCCGGGACCAATCCTGTAGTACCTCCGGGAAGAGTTCGCTTGCAAGCAACTGAGATGCTTTACCGCTCCGAATCAATGCGCAATCCAGTGCGGCATATGCTTCAACAAAAACCCGCCAATCTTCCCCGAAGGTACTGACATCTGTTTCGGCCAGTCCAACCTCTAGGCAGACTTTCTTCCAATTATTGTCAATTGAGCGGTGCAGGCTGACACCAAATTTAAAGAGTTTCTTCGTTTGAGCCAGCATGCTTTTAATGGCGCCCTCAACCTTTTCGAGATCGGACATCTCAAAGGGGAAATTGTAGAAGGGGCTATCGCGCTCTGCTTCCGCAACTTGCTTACCAGCATAGTGAGTAATGCCAATAATAAGAAGAATGTCGGATGCCTGAGCATGGGAGAGTGGAGCACCATCTGTAGGTATGTGGGGGTTGCTTTCCATCCATGCCACAACTGCTTGCCAGTTGGGGAGATATCCAGTCTGGTTGTTCTGGTCAAAGAAGTCTGCACCGATCTGGACATCTTTAATTTCCCAAGTTGACCAAGCAGGCCTCAATGCCTTTGCTGTGGTTTCGGTGGCATCCGCCTTGCGCTATCATTGATATGTTAGGGAGATATTACCGTCTGATGCCAACTTGACTTACCGGGCTCAGCTTGAGCAAGTCAAACACGAGCGACGTATATGGGCCAAATTTGCTAAGGTGGAGGAGTTTCTCCTCCCGCATCTCAGCTGAGGGAACCGGACGTGGCCGGGGCTGGCTCTTGGCTGGTACAGAGGTAGCTCCACCAGTACTTTGACCTCTTTTACCGTTGGGCTTCTTTACCGGCTGTTCACCACTGGTGCTCTGCGCCTGCATCTTTGCCTTCTTGTTTTTCTTCCCACCACCCTCTGCACGATGTTTCTCCTTCTCCTGCTCCTCCTCATCATCGGTCTCAATGTAGGCTGGCTGTTTCCGTTTTAGGGATTGGATTCGGACCCGCTGATCCTCTGCAATTTTGCGCTTTGCCTCAGCAACTTTGAAATGCAGCGGTATTTTCTTCTCCTTTTGCCGACTGATCCACAGCTTGTAAAGTGCTTCGACCTCAGACTTGACCATGCGCGAAGGATCTTTGAGCGCTATACCGGCTGGAAGGTACTTGGAATGCACAAGCTCACGGGCACCATCGGGCGTTGCCATTGCACTCCATGGTGGCATTGAGGAGCCAGTCTCAACTCCTGTGATATTTCTTTCAGCCATGGCTTTAAGGAATGATTCTCAAACTCACGGTACACTGCCTTCACAAAGGCTCGAATAACCATTTTCCCTCCACCAATCCATTCTTGCCCGGTTTCTTTGGGCACTTCTGGCAGAAGAGGGTATTCCTCCATATTCTCGGGAAGGTCGTCGTCTGGCACCTTCCCTACAACCGCCCAGGGGTATTTGGATTTCTTGGTACTGGAGGCCTGGTCTTCATCATCTGAGTCGTCATCACCAGCATTGGAATCCTCAAAGAGTTCGGAGTATTCGAGGAAGGCATTTGCAATACCCTTCATCGTTTTCCACTTCGGGAATTGCTGACTGAACTTCGGGCTGATAGAAAGGGTCTCATGCCTAACTTCTGATCAGAGTTGAGCACAATTTCAATACCAGGCAGACGTACACAGAGGTTTGCGCCTTCCCATCCGGATCTGTGAAGGAGGCCAAACAGAGCATTCTGATGCCATAAACCTCCTGCATTTTTTTAATGAAGGCCGCAACCTCCCTGTTGCCATTAGCACGAGCGAGTCTTATGTTTACTTTCAGTGCAAGTCAAAAAAACAGCATAGCACGGTACTTACTTGCGCTTCTCCTCTTCTTTCAGCTCCCCATGGTTCCGAGAATTCGAGATATCCTGACAGGCCTTCTGCTCCTGTGCACTAAGCTCATTCCAAAGCCTCGCGATTGTTTGACGGTATATATCATGCCACTCCGTCCCAGCGTCGCGAATCTCAGTCTTGATGACCTCATAACGATCCTCGTGAACCTCCCGTGCGACCAGTTTTGCATCCCAACGCTTTATTTTCATTTTACTGTGCACCTCTTTGGTGCCAGTCTCTTTGCGGAACAGGGAACTGTTATTGTTGTACCACACTTTGACTTTGGCATCCAGCTGAAAAGAGTAAATTAAGTGATGCCAGGAGATGCAGTACTCAACATACCCGGTCCGGAAGATCATCTATTTGTGCTGCACGAAGGGCATCCACAATTGAAGTCACAGCATTGTCGCGATCATCTCCCTTCGATTCAAAATAGCGGGTCCCATGTGCGTGAAGAATGTCAGTAACTGCCTTCTTGGCCCAAGTCATTGTAGCGGTGATGATGGTGCAGTGCAAGTGTTAAGGTGATTTATTCACACAGACTCGTGACCGGTCCGCTCGAGGTATTCTCAAGTTCGAACCCCACTCATGCACCTTTTTCCACCCATCCAAAAATTGGAGATTGCATTTCCGCCGGTACAGATAAAAAACGGCTAAGTAAAAAAAATCTGCACCAGACACAAAAATTAATTTGCCAAAGGGATGTAGACCCAAAGACCCTCCACATCATATTTTGTTGTAAAAACCAAGTCCGCTGGTTTTGTATGCCTGAAATAAACTCCACACAGGCAGCATTGCAGGCAGAGTCTCGACTGCTTCAAATCAGTGATGGCCCCTCTATTTTTATGCAAAACCAGACTGAGAGGATTGCTGCAATTCGAACATGAAGCCGGAATGGGCACTCCAAATGGTGCTCGGGCAGGGTGGTGCCAAAGGTATCGACGCGGTGATTTCCCACTACCACGGAGGTAAACAATACCCGAATGGCTCCCCAAGGCATTCCCTGCAGATAAGGAGTCCTCAAGGAAACGAGGATTGCACCGATAAAAATGCTCCTGAAGTATGGCCTCAAGAAACCCGCCTGTGAACGCAGGTTGGAACTTGTCAGCCTCGAAGCCAATCAGGGCATGAAATGATTGACTTAGGTGCTTGAAGTTAGTAGTGGTCTCTTGCACAATGAGAAATTACTTACCTGCTCGTCAGCCATGTTTGCAAGGGTACCGACAGACTCGGTTTTTGTAAATATATACCCGCATGTAAGAATTGCGAGCAAATGATCACTGGATAGGCGGTCACACTTCCTGAATGCTCGAAGAAGCCTTGGCGGCATTAAACACTCCAATACCTGTGAAAGGAGGTAAGACACCAGTGTCAACGAGGAGGAAACACAATGTCCAATAACATACACTGTGTGCCGAGTCACTAGCTACACCGTTGGGAGTGTAGTGCAAAAAACCATCAGGTGTGGCATGGGAAACCACCACTGTGAAAATTTTGCGAACACTGAAGGTATTAGCAATGAGTGATTGACATTAAAGCAGGAGCTGCACGTACGACTTTAGCTCTCCAGTGAGCAAACTGTTCTCAAGGGCAGTGTTGGAGGACTCAAGTGTGGAATGATGTGTGGGATCATGGAGATCAAAGAAAATTTCGAGGTAGGCAAAGTTGTTGGGAAATAGCATCCGCAACTTATGAACAAGTGCCGGAATAGGAGTGGACTGGAGAGGAAAGTCACGCAGCACATACACCAACAGTAGAACAGACTGGGAGTCTGCATGTGTATGCACAGAGCGTGATGGAATTCTGGTGTCCCAAACAATAAGTTGACCATCAGTTCGGCCGCAGAAGCCCTGCATGATGCTTCAATACTGGTAATGTCTTAGCGGTTCATGAATTCGTACCTCATATCCCTTGGGGCTGTAGTCTTTGCCCAGTCTTTGTAAAGATGCCTGCTCTCTCTTGAAGTGGCAAGACGGGCAAAGGAAGGGCAGCTCTCTGAGAGCAGCGGAAGGGTTTTTGAGACACGAAACACATGGGCAATGCTCGCAGTGCACTGTGCTGCAAACGATAAGGTCGCCACCGTCCTTGCATTTCCAGCAGGCCTGAGGAGCTAAATTAGGGTGGAGTCGTAAACAACATATCTCAACCTCATACCGAATCGCCTTGCAGGTTGATCTCTGGATGAAGGGAGCAGAGACCAGTGATTTTAAAGTCCGGACCGCTCAAAACCAGGCTAGACGTGGTATCAAAGCTCTGATATGGCGGAAAAGGTGGATCCATGGGAACCACAGCGGAAGCCACTGCACTAGCACCCCCAATTTTTACTCGGGGTGCAGGCGCACCAGTCGAATTTTTAGCGGACGCCAAGCGTGGGCCCGAATGTTTTGCCGAAGTCTTTACAGGGGCCATACGGGCTGAATCAGGGATAGCACGGGACTTTGAGGTAATAGCCCTTTTTTTCAGTTCTGTGGCCTTTGTTCTAGCCATGAAGATGGGGGTGATGGGACGAAGAAGAAACGGAAGATCAGATCGATGACATCGGGATTTCGAGTGCACATACCCTGACACCCCCGGGAACTTGCCAGCATCTAAGTATAAGAAAGATAAATCAACATTCTTTGAAGTAAAGCTCGGCCTACAGTTTCCATTGGCATCCACCTTGCCTTTTGCCATATCTTTTTGGGTAAGTGTGTAGAGGGATTGCAGGAAAGCGGACAATTATGTGCGCCCACACTTAAGTCCGAAAAGCTCCCACACACCCACATCCGAGTCCAAAAAGCATAGATTGTCTGACATGTTGCGGGAAAAGTGTCATCAGAATTATGCCAAAAAGCGGATGTGGGCCGAGGATTTGGCGGTTGTATGCACTGCCGCACTTGAGTAGGAACAAGCGAGCCTTATCCGGCTTGATGCGGGGAAAGGGACATCAGAACTGTTCAATATTCAAGAACGGCAGTAGCCCAAGACTCGGGTTTATTGGCAAGATACTGGCAGAGGCACACCTCTCTCTGGGTTTTGTTCTATTTTGTGTGGTAGCCCGGCATTTCCAGTGCGATTAAACTAGAGAGAAAGTCACCAAATGGTAAATAGAGCATTCGAAGGCAAACTTGAACTCAAGTTGGAGAAGCCCGAAATTGAACCAATGAATTCTGTGAAAGATATACTCGAAAGAACTTACCTATCACCCATCCAGTGTGGTAACCAAGTGTGAGGGAGCCATTGAATGGCAAATAGAGCATCCGAAGGTAAACTTGAACTTACAGTAAGTCCGAGAGGCCCGAAATTGAATCAATGAATTTATTGAAAGATATGCCACATCCAGTGTGGTGACTCAGTCTTTTCAGTGTGATTAAATGAGAGAAAGCTGCAGAAGGGACCACAGATCATCCGAAAGCAAATGAAGCACTCCTCTCTTTGGGCTTTATCCGATTCAGTGTGGTGGCCAGGCATCCTTTGTGCGATTAAAGTAGGGAGCAAATCACCGAATGGCAAATAGACCATCCTAAGGTAAACTTGATCTGAAGTCCGAGAAGCCCGAAATTGAACCAATGAATTCTCTGAAGGATATATTCGAACCAACTTACCTATCACCCATCCAGTGAGGTAGCCAAGTGTCATCAGTGAAATTAAATGAGAGAAACATGATTGAACCAGAGAGAGAGACATCAAATGGCAAATAGAACATCCGGAGGCAAACTGGAACTCAAGTCCGAGAGGCCCGAAATTGAACCAATGAAAGATATACTCGAACTGATATACCTATTACACATCCAATGTGGTAGCTCTGCGTTTTCAGTGCAATTGAAAAAGAGAGATGTGATTAAACCAGAGAGAAAGTGGCCGAACTGCAAATAGAGCATCCAAAGGCAAACTCGAACTCAAGTCCGAGAAGCCCGAAATTGAACCAATGAATTCTCTGAAGGATATATTCGAACCAACTTACCTATCACCCATCCAGTGAGGTAGCCAAGTGTCATCAGTGAAATTAAATGAGAGAAACATGATTGAACCAGAGAGAGAGACATCAAATGGCAAATAGAACATCCGAAGGCAAACTGGAACTCAAGTCCGAGAGGCCCGAAATTGAACCAATGTTACTCGAAATGATATACCTATTACACATCCAATGTGGTAGCTCTAGGTTTTCAGTGCAATTGAACAAGAGAGATGTGATTAAACCAGAGAGAAAGTGGCCGAACTGCAAATAGAGCATCCAAACGCAAACTCGAACTCAAGTCCGAGAAGCCCGAAATTTGAACCAAATGAATTTATTGGATGATATGCTTGAACCGGCTTGCCTATGACACATCCAATGTGGTAGCCAATTGTCTGCAGTGGGATTAAACCAGAGAGAAAGCTGCTGAAGGGCAAAAATTAACACTAAAGTCTGCAAGACACTGAAAAATTCAATCAAGCAATTGTCCCTGTGCACACCCGTCTCACATCTAGTAGCATTGTAGTACTCAAGTAAATTCAGCAGGTAAAACACAAGCAAGTATCTAGCAGTGTTATCCATCAATAACAAACTTCAACATAGGTCAAAGCAAGCCAATGGGTGAAATAAAGCAAACAATACTCTCGAACATGCGACTAACCAACACTTGGTTTATTGGATCTCCTCATTGTTGTGTGTGGCTGTGTTCTGCACCTTGCTCTCAGAAACTTCTGTCCCATATCTCCCACCCTCTGTGGCTACAGCGGAAGATTCACTGGAAAAAGGACTGAACAGTGCTTCAAACTCGGATTGCCTTTTTATATGCTCGATTGGGAACCCTATTGTAGGGTTAGCACCACTTAGGTTCCGCAAAAATAGGCTCAAGAATATCTACCCATAATTATAAAGACAACATTGGTACAGAGACAAGTTTACAATGTATATAACAAGTTCAATGAGCAGGGAGGAGGGCACACTCTGTTCTCAGTGCCGAACTCAGAGCTGCAGACTCTGAGTTCGGCGCTGAGAACAGAGCACCTGTCCTTCCCAACTAACAAAGGCAATTAGCATAACCTTGTACCCCCTAAGGTTATGCTAACTGCCTACAGGTTGGCCCATGTACACCTCTATAGGGACTCCGGGGCCTTAAAAGGGGACGAAAGGGGGACAAAAGAGGTACTTTTTACCCTTTTAAGAACACTGAGCGTGGAGGTGGTGTACTTTGGCGGTGTATAAGGGACACCATGTGGGTAAAGGGGGACATTTTACCCTTTTGAGAACACTGAGCGTGGAGGTGGTGTACTTTGGCGGTGTATAGGGGACACCATGGGGGTAAAGGGGGACATTTTACCCTTTTGAGAACACTGAGCGTGGAGGTGGTGTACCTGGTAGTGTATAGGGGACACCATGTGTGTAAAAGGGGACAAAAGTGTAGATGGGGTATCTGGTGGTGTATGGGAGACACCATGGGGGTAAAGGGGGACAGAAGCATAGGTAGGCACAGTGGGCAGGGTACAGGGTGTGTTTTGGGTAGACAACTGGTTTAGCAGAGGTGTGTGGGGGTACTCCAGACCATTAGGGGAGACAAATGGGTGATACGCGCAGTGTGTGGGGTACACCAGAGCATTAGGGTAGACGGATGGGTGATACATGCAGTGTATGGGGTACACCGCACAAGTTAGGTAGATAAGTAGGTGATGTGTGCAGTGTTGAAATAAAGCATAATCTAGAGTAATTATACTGTCTGATCTCATTCCTACTGTTTATTCCCCTCAATATGGTCTCCTTGGTGCCCCATATGTGAAGTAAGCAAAATATGTTATTTTGCATTTTCGACTTTTACATCATGTATTGGCCAGGCTTTTGGCTTGAAACTGTTTAAATAGCTCAGGAGAGTTGGTAGGAACCTTCAGAACATGATCTATGGTCCTGTGGCATGCTGAATATGGTGAACAAGAATGTAAAAGAAAATCACCTCAAACCATGGGGTATAGCCTTCTCTAGGTGTCAATTGCTCACTTTTCCAATACAAATACATGATGAAACCCATACAGGTATGTTTTGGGATACATCACATCATGGAGGAGTGCACAATAGGGCCAAAGTGCAATTTTCTTGCATGGCAAAATTGCAATGTTCTTCTTTACCAGGAGCCTATATATGTCCTGGAGGGTGTCCTTGCAGCCTAGGGGAACAATTAGACACATAAAACAGCCATTTTCATTGGTATATACCAAGGTATTGTGGGCAGAATACAATTTATCAATTTTCGCCATTTTCACCCTATTATTGCACTATAATAGGTTCTACTGTGGTCCAGTGGGCCTCAAAGAACATATAACAACTTATATACCAGGTTAGATCATCAAAAACTGTTGAATCATGAGCCAGGGAGGGGTTGATGTCAATAGTTTCCTTTTTGGGACAAGAAGTGGTAGTGTCCAAAAAGGAAATGTACCCTATGCACCACTCACAGCAGTACCCTGTACCCCGAACAAGTTCCAATGTACCCTGTACACCATGGACAACTGTACCCTGTACCTTATACACCACATCAGAAAAGGTTACCTTTTTCATGATGTATTGGCCAACTTTTCAGCTGAAGACTCTTCACATAGCCCAAGAGCCCCGATAAGAGCCTTTAGACCATCATCTATGACCTTGTGGCATTCTGAATATGGCAAAAAAGAGTATAACACAAGATTACATTACATCAGGAAGTATGGGGTGTCCGAAGCATCAATTGTGCAATTTTTTGACTGTACTTACCTGATAAAGCCCCAAAAGGACTGTTTCGGATATATAACACCATGGAGGAGTGTATCAGGCCTAAAGTGAAATTCCCTTGCATGGCCAAATTGCAATGTTTCTTGTCATCATAATCTTGCACACCACCTGGAGGTGCCCAAGGGGACAAGGGGAGGCAACCAAACATGCATTGTGGTCAGAACACAAGTTATTAGTTTCCCTTATTTTTACCCTATCATTGCACTGTAACAGGCTCTACTGTGCACTTGACTTTGAAGAACCTATAAGAACTTGCATACAGGGTTAAACGGTTGAATTATGAGCCTAAGAGTGATTGATGTTGGTACCTTTTTGGGACAAGAAGTGCATAATGTACCCCTTACCACGGTGGTGTACCCCAGATAACGGTTGTCTACCCTAATGCTCTGGTGTACCCCACACACTGCACACATCACCTACTTATCTACCTAACTTGTGCGGTGTACCCCATACACTGCATGTATCACCCATCCGTCTACCCTAATGCTCTGGTGTACCCCACACACTGCGCGTATCACCCATTTGTCTCCCCTAATGGTCTGGAGTACCCCCACACACCTCTGCTAAACCAGTTGTCTACCCAAAACACACCCTGTACCCTGCCCACTGTGCCTACCTATGCTTCTGTCCCCCTTTACCCCCATGGTGTCTCCCATACACCACCAGATACCCCATCTACACTTTTGTCCCCTTTTACACACATGGTGTCCCCTATACACTACCAGGTACACCACCTCCACGCTCAGTGTTCTCAAAAGGGTAAAATGTCCCCCTTTACCCCCATGGTGTCCCCTATACACCGCCAAAGTACACCACCTCCACGCTCAGTGTTCTCAAAAGGGTAAAATGTCCCCCTTTACCCACATGGTGTCCCTTATACACCGCCAAAGTACACCACCTCCACGCTCAGTGTTCTTAAAAGGGTAAAAAGTACCTCTTTTGTCCCCCTTTCGTCCCCTTTTAAGGCCCCGGAGTCCCTATAGAGGTGTACATGGGCCAACCTGTAGGCAGTTAGCATAACCTTAGGGGGTACAAGGTTATGCTAATTGCCTTTATTAGTTGGGAAGGACAGGTGCTAAATTCCCGGCTACCGGAAGTTAGTTCTGACCGCCTGACGGTCCGGACAAATTCCCGTTGACCCGAGATCTGACGGGAAATCTGCCGAATCTGTTATTCCGAAATCAAATAAGAAATGGGGAATTTCAGAGTGCGTTCTGAGTCCCCGGATACGGCACGTATCGGCCCCGCGTCTCCGCACCATGGAAATGGGTAGGGGAACACAGCGTATCAGCGGCGCGGAAACGGCCGCTGATACATCTGATTTCGGGCGCGTGGATACGCCATCCGAAAGTCGGAGTGTCGGCATGAATTTCAACTTGACGGAAACGAGTTGTTTCGGCTCGGATTTCCACTCACCGGGCACCGAAGCCGAAACAATTCGTTCCCGTGAATTTCCACAAAGCGGAAACGGATCAAATGAATTTCCGCAAAGCGGAAACGAATCAGATAAGATTTCCACAAAGCTGAAATTTACGGAAACGAGTTGTTTCGGCTTGGGTTTCCGGCGAGTGGAAATCTGAGCCGAAACGACTTGTTTCCGCCACGCCGAAACTCATGCCGACACTCCGAGTTTCGGATGGCGTATCCACGCCGCAGATATCAGACTTATCAGTGGCCGTTTCCGCGCCCCGGATACGCCGTGTTCCCCGGCCCAGTTCCATGGTACGGAAACGGAAGCCAAAACGTGCCGTATCAGGGAACTCGGAACGCATTCCGAAAGTCCTCATTTCCTGTTTGATCTCGGAGCAGTATGTTCGGCACATTTCCCATCTGATTTCGGGTCAACGGAAATGTGTTCGGACCGTTAGGCGGTCAGAACTAACTTCCGATAGGCAGAAATTTAGTTATCAGCGGAGTGAGTCTCAGGACCTCATTGCCTGTAAACACCGAGTACAATGCATGCTACAGGATGCTTACAAGGAAGATTGCTATTGGCCAGACGGTGTGTGTGGCTGCTACACCTTTTTATTTGCCCCTAACTGATTGGGGCAGGTGTTTTACACATATCTTCGCGCACATTTGCGGAAGGAACCGCTGCCAAACCTTACGAAACTATGTCCGCTGAAATAGGTGAATGGTCACCGTCCTTGGAGCCTGTTCCCGCTCCCATCAACGAACACGACCAGCGCCGCGTTCCGAAGAATAGGGATTGGGGCTACCTACTAGGTCGAGAGCTCAAACCAGGCCCAGTGCACGTCGCTGTCCGTGGTAAGAGTCTGGCGCTTATAGCGGGTTATGTGCGTGATTTTGAACCTGTTCCTTATCCTTTTTGCCAAATTTGTGAAGCATACCCTTGTAGTCCATTTCGATCCCGAGGGCAGTTTGCGCACCATGAACCGCGAACACTTCGACGAGATTGTCGCCACATGTGTTCCTGGCAACAACCCAAAGGCTGCCAAAGCTGCGTGTCTCCGCTCTTTCATCATGCCACCAAAATTCATTGAGGCCGGTGCTCGTCAGAAAAAGGTACACAAAATCAACATTATGGCTGCCATAGTTATGGACGAAAATGTCATAATCATCTCGGACTTCTCTCAGATGATGCAACTCCACGCAGTGAGCTCCGATTCTTTGTTCACTTTGAGTGATCTTCTTCCGGAGTCCATCGTACGTGCCTTTATCCTCATCATCTACTTAACTCCAGTTTTTCCCTTCAGTTCTGGAACACTCGTCTTTGGACTCGCTTCCGTGGAGGTCCAGTGTTACGTGCTGAGCCGCGGGATTAAGGGATAATGGAACAGTCGGCCGGAGTCGTACAAGGTACTCCGGAATAACCGGGATGCCGGAGAGTAGGCCGGAGTAACCAGAGTTGACAGAGAGGATCGGCGGAGCTGCTTGACACAACACCACTGAGGTGCAGGGTGAGCGTGTACTGCCAGGTATCGTCTAGAGGAAGAGGAAGGGTTTGGGGAAAGAGAGGAGCGACTGGCACCACTCCGGAAGGGGGGAAGTGACGTTTATTAAACTACTGAGGAACAGGGAGTATGCTAGCTGATTAAATAGTGTAGGATCCTAATTTAGTGTAAAGGAGATAAGGAGTAACATGTGGACGAGCATATGGTTGAAAGAATAGGAAGTCCATAAGCGGTAAGAGAAGTTCGACCTGTATCAGTATTGATCTTGGGAAATGAAACATGAGGTGATGAAATCTGCCATGAGGCGATGGAAGGCAAGAGGGAACATGTGGAGAGGTTGTTACCACTTGATACCAACCACGACAGACCGCGAGAAGTCATTCCAATACTAATACCCAGTTTCCGGTTGGCTCCGGGTTTCCGGTTTACTCCGGAAACACCGGAGTGGACCGGAGTGCCCATAGAGAACCGGAGTGGTCTTGGGTGACGAAGACCATTGTCCAGGGGTGCACCTGCTAATCCCGAATATCTAAGCTAATTAGCTTGACCATGTACCCCCAATGGTTGGTCTAACTAGCTCAAATTGCCTATAGGTCACCCCCGTTCATACTCCATGGGTTTTTCAGGGTACTTTGGGGTACGTGTCCCCCGAAAAATTGGATTTTTGGGTGGAGGGGGACCCATTTTGGGTGGGATGGGGGACACCACGGGGTCGCCGTGGTTGGTGGACCCCACCAGTAGACACGGTGTGGTCTTGGGGTACGCACCACATGGTAGGGGTACGATCCCCTGGTGTTGGGGTACGCACCACATGGCGGGGGTACGATCCTCTGGTGTGGGGGTACGATCCCCTGGTGTGAGGGTACGCACCACATGGCGGGGGTACGATCCTCTGGTGCGGGGTACACACCACATGGCGGGGGTATGATCCTCTGGTGTGAGGGTACGCACCACATGGCGGGGGTACGATCCTCTGGTGTGGGGGTATGCACCACATGGTGGGGGTACACACCACATGGCAGTGGTATGTTCCTCAGGTGTGGGGGTACACACCACATGTTTGGGGGTACATTGTGCACTTCTTGTCCCAAAAAGGAAATTACCAACATCAGTCGCTCTTAGGCTTATAATTCAACCGTTGTGGATGATCTAACCCTGTATGCAAATTCTTATAGGTTCTTCAATGCCAACTGTAGCACAGTAGACCCTATTACAGTGCAATGATAGGGTAGAAATAGGAAAAATTAATCACCTGTGTTCTGACCATAATGCATGCCAGGATGCCTCCCCTGTCCCCTTGGGCTACTAGGCCACCCTTCAGGTGGCCTGCAAGCTTATGATGATGAAAGACATTGCAATTTGGGAATGTACAGGAATTTCACTTCAGGCCTATGGTGCACTCCTCTACGATGTGATATATCCCAAAACAATCTTTTTGGGAATGTATCAGGTAAATACAGTAAAGAAAGTGCACAGTTGACACTCAAGACACCCCATACCTCATGATGTAATGTAATCTTATGTTATACTCTTGTTCACCATATTCAGAATGCCACAGGGTCATAGATGGTGGTCTGAAGGCTCTTAGTGGGCCCTTAAGCCATGTGAAGAGTCTTGAGCTGAAAAGTCGGCCAATATATCATGAAAAAGGCATCCTTTTTTGATGTGGTGTATAAGGTACAGGGTACAGTTGCACATGGTGTACAGGGTACATCTGCACCTGTTTGGGGTACAGGTTACCGCTGTGAGTGGTGTATAGGGTACATTTCCTTTTTGGACACTACCACTTCTTGTCCCAAAAAGGAAATTATCAACATCAACCCCTCCCTGGCTCATGATTCAACAGTTTTCGACGATCTAACCTGGTACATAAGGTTTTATAGGTTCCTTGAAGCCAACTGGACCACAGGAGAGCCTACTACAGTGCAATAAGAGGGTGGAAATAGCGAAAATCAATGAATTGTGTTCTGGCTAAAATACCTCAGGAATACACCAATGAAAGGAGCTCTTGAATGTGCCCCCCTGTTCCTTTGGCTCCAAAAACACCTTCCCACTGATATATTACCTCTTAGTGATGAAGAACAACACAATTGGTCCATACAAGGAAATTGTACTTTTGCCCTATTATGCACTCCTCCCTTGTCTAAGATATCCCTAAACATGCCTGTAGGGATCTTATCCTGTACTTGTATCGGAAAAGTGAGCAATTGTCACCTAGGGAAGCCCATACCTCATGGTTTGAGGTGATTTTGTTTTAGATTCTTGTTCACCATATTCACCATGCCACAGGGCCATAGATCATGTTCTGAAGGTTCCTACCAACTCTTTTGAGCTATGTGAACAGTTTTAAGCCAAAAGGCTGGCCAAAACATGATGTAAAAGTCGAAAATAAAAAATAACATATTTTGCTTATTTCATGAATAGGGGACCAAGGAGACCACTTAGTGCACAATAAACAATGGGAATGAGATCAGACAGTATAATTACTCCAGATTATGCTTTACTTCAACCATTTTGGTGAAGTTTTGGCTGAATTCTGTTTCCGAGGAATTGAGTTCAAATGCAACTTTTGGTCTATATGCTGGCCATGGTTCAAAACACCATCTGGCCAAATCTGGACCAAAACAGTTGAAATAAAGCATAATCTAAAGTAATTATACTCTCTTATCTCATTCCCATTGTTTATTCCCCCCAATTTGGTCTCCTTGGTGCCCTATATGTGAAATAAGCAAAATATGTTATTTTGCATTTTCGACTTTCACATCATGTATTGGCCAGCCTTTTGGTTTTAAAACTGTTCACATGGCTCAGGAGAGTTGGTAGGAACCTTCAGAACATGATCTATGGTCCTGTGGCATGGTGAATATGGTGAACAAGAATCTGAAACAAAATCATCTCAAACCATGAGGTGTAGGCTTCCCTAGGTGACAATTGCTCACTTTTCCAATACAAATACATGGTCCAATCCCTAAAGGTATGTTTTTGGATATATCACATCATGAAGGAGTGCATAATAGGGTCAGAGTGCAATTTCCTTGCATGGCCAAATTGCAATGTTCTTCATCACCAGAATCTTATGTATGACCTGGAGGGTGTCCTTGTAGACCAGGGGAACAAGTGGGCACATTTAAAAGCCATTTTCATCGGTATATCCCCAAGATATTGTGGCCAGAATATAGTTTATCAATTTTCGCCATTTTTACCCTATTATTGCACTATAACAGGCTCTACTGTGCTCCAGTTGGCTTCAAAGAACATGTAACAACTCATATACCAGGTTAGACCATCAAAAACTGTTGAATCATGAGCCAGGGAGGGGCTGATGTTGATAATTTCCTTTTTGGGACAAGAAGTGGTAGTGTCCAAAAAGGAAATGTACCCTATACACCACTCACAGCGGTACCCTGTACCCCAAACAGGTGCCGATGTACCCTGTACACCATGTGCAACTGTACCCTGTACCTTATACACCAGATCAAAAAAAGATGCCTTTTTCATGATATGTTGGCCGACTTTTCAGCTCAAGACTCTTTACATAGCCCAAGGGCCCCAATAAGAGCCTTCAGATCACCATCTATGACCCTTTGGCATTCTGAATATGGTGAACAAGAGTATAAAGTAAAATTACATTGTACCATGAGGTATAGGGTCTCCTGAGTGTCAATTGTGCACTTTCTTTACTATATTTACCGGATACATTCCCAAAAGGATTGTTTTGGGATATATCACATCATGGAGGAGTGCATCACAGGCCTGAAGTGAAATTCCTGTACATTCCCCCCCCCCCCCCCCCCCCCCCCCCCTCCCAATTGCAATGTTTTTCATCATCATAATCTTGCACGCCACCTGGAGGGTGGCCTAGTAGCCGGAGGCATCCAAGTATGCATCATGGTCAGAACACAAGTCATTGATTCTCACTATTTCACCCTATCAGTGCACTGTAATAGGCTCTCCTGTGCTCCAGTTGACTTTGAAGACCCTATAAGACTTTGCATACAGGGTGAGATCATTCAAAACGGTTGAATTATAAGCCTAAGAGCGACTGATGTTGGTAATTTCCTTTTTGGGACAAGAAGTGCACAATGTACCCCCCAAACATGTGGTGTGTACCCCCCACACCTGAGGAACATACCACTGCCATGTGGTGTGTACCCCCACCATGTGGTGCATACCCCCACACCAGAGGATCGTACCCCCGCCATGTGGTGCGTACCCTCACACCAGAGGATCATACCCCCGCCATGTGGTGTGTACCCTCACACCAGGGGATCGTACCCCCACACCAGAGGATCGTACCCCCGCCATGTGGTGCGTACCCCAACACCAGGGGATCGTACCTCTACCATGTGGTGCGTACCCCCACACCTGAGGAGCATACCCCCCACCATGTGGTGCGTACCCCGGGACCACACTGTGTCTACTGGTGGGGTCCACCAACCACGGCGACCCCGTGGTGTCCCCCATCACACCCAAAATGGGTCCCCCTCCACCCAAAAATCCAATTTTTCGGGGGACACGTACCCCAAAGTACCCTGAAAAACCCGTGGAGTATGAACGGGGGTGACCTATAGGCAATTTGAGCTAGTTAGACCAACCATTGGGGGTACATGGTCAAGCTAATTAGCTTAGATATTCGGGATTAGCAGGTGCAGGGGTGTGGTTGCATGGATATAACAGTATCCCCCTCTTGGGTTTGGCTCCCATGCCAAACATTCTAACCGGAGTCGGAAATGGTTAGCAAGAGAAATCCAAAGGGATACCGGTATGGGTTAATAACCAAGGCCGAATGATTTGAAAGTTGGGGAAATTCGTCAACGAATTTTTTGATGAAGATTTTTTAGATTTTTTGTTGAGGACGGAAAAGTCCAAGCTGATCACGTGCCCGGCCCGTGCGCCGAGTTACGTTTTCGGTGCCGTAAGTTGACACGTCAACAACTCTTTTGCTTTCCTCCACCACCCGGAACTCTACCGCAACACCAGCAACATGTCCGCAACCAACAGCAACACGAACGGAGGTGCAGGGAGTGGAGGAGATGGTGCTGGGCAGGGAGCGGGGCGAAACGGTGGCGAAAACGTCGGAGGAGGCAAGGGGAAGGGAAAGGCGACCGCGCGCCAGATCCAGGACGACGAGGCGCAGGAGGCCGCCATGGAGCAGCAGCGGTTGAACGAGCGGAGGTCTGAGCTGCAGCGTCAGCTCAGAGCTCTGCTCCGGGCGCCGAGGGCGGAATCGCGGTCGGAGGCGGACGAGAGCGCTCAACGTCTTCTTGTTGTACGAGAAGAGCTTGATGCGCTCGGTCCCCATGTCAGCGTCGTGGATTTGGTGAAGTCGCTCACCAAACCCCGTCGTGACACTCCGGGACCCGTGGCGCAGCCGGACGACTCCAAGGTCGCTCCCGGTGGTGCTACGGGTGCCGAGGACGACGCAGACGACGAGGACGAGGGAGAGACGGAGAGGGATGAGGACGAGAAGGAGAAGGAGGACGAGGATGAGGCCCCGGATTCCGGTGACGACCGGAGTGCAGAGTCCGACCCCGACGACGGGATGGAGGCCAACGACACGGAGGTCGAATGGCCCAACCCCGACTACATTCGTTTCGAGGGTGATGAACGTACGCCTTCTATTTTTTGTTTTATTTTGATTTTTTCTGTTTGCTGAAAGTTATGAATTTTAGGGTGTGGCAATTGCCAAAATAAAGACCACGCGTGTCTCCGGTTGCGCGAAACCCGCAAGAAGACCTGCGCGTCTTGCCGTCGCAAACGAACCAAATGTTCGTTCAACCCACCCACCACCAGGATCAACAAGAGATCCGTTTCACGTCAAGCCGGCCCCTCTCACCGAGCTTCCGGTGACTCCGGGCGTTCCAAACGTCCCGGAAGCTCGCGTTCGCAGCGGGGAACGAAGCGTCGCCACTCCGTCGCCAATTCCAGCGACGGAGACCGGAAACCTTTTTTCAAATCGACATTCCGGGGCGAAGGCTTCACCGACCCGGAGTCCAAATGGTACTCCGGCACCAAATCCCGTCCGGCCAAGAAACCCCGGACCACCTTGCGCGTTCCAACTCCCTCCTCATCCAAGCGTCCTTTCGACAGTCTGGTTCGCCAGCTCTACGATTTCGTGGATGAATTGGAGGAGCAGATCGAGGGTTTGGAGGAGGAGAACGAGTCCCTCAACAGCGAGCTCGCTGTTGAGCAGACTAAAGTCTCGAGGCTCCACGAGGGGTATGAGAAGGCGAAGAGGTTAATGGAGGAGGCTCAGGATGCGGAGCAGAGCGTGGAGAAGGAGCTGCGGGATAGCCAGGATGTGATCGCCCAACTCCGGAGTGAGTTGGAGATTTACCGGAAGCAGGTAAATCTTCCGTTGCACACATTCCGCAACGTTTTGCTGACTCCGGAACCGGAGTTCGACTTCGGTTCGCCGGCTCCCCGAACGCAGGAGTCCAATTCCCCATCGCCCCTTCCTAACGACGACCACCCCGTCGACGAAGACGTCGACATGGATCTCGGCTCGCCTGTCGACTCCGGCCCGGTAATGGCATTCGGAGCCGGAGGGCGAACGCGCGAGTCGTCGGTATCGGAGGACGCAACGATGCCGCCTCAGCTGGAAGATGCTGATTGGGATGGTGGTTCTCTGGCCCAGCGCGGGACGCCGCGCTTGGGTCGAGAAATTACCCCAGCAATTGGCCAGATCGCGACCAACCGGAGCTCTGGCTCCCCCACCCCGGTCCCCGGAACCCCCATCTTCTTCGAGAGTGTCGAAGACTTCGACCACCCGCACCGTCTACCAGCTGTTGAGGTTCTCCCGAAGGTAGAACCCATCGAGCCGGTTATTCCGGATACTCCGGCGACTCCCGGAGTGGAAACGACGGAGAACGAGGGGAGATGGTCGACGGAGGAGCGGGAGTTGACACAGGGGGCAAAGATTAACGCACTTGTCATAACCGCATGCGTGCCGCATCCGACACGCACTCGCTGCGTACTTGCTCCACACTTGCACTAAGCTTATGTAATTCAAGTTTCCCACCACACGTGAGTTCAATCCTGCCGGCGGTCATCTTTTTTATCTTTGATTTTGTATCTAAACTGGCAATCTCAAGGATTTCAGTACAGAGAAAATACATGTATGGTTTTGTATGCTTCAACTGTGCACCACGAAACATCCGCAAGCATTGATATCTGGCTTATGACTGTGTTTAAACTTGCTAATAGATTCCCCCACAATCTCATCATCATGTGTAAGCTCACATTTCTCTATTCTACTTCCACTGTCCCATGCAGCCTCCAGGATTCTTTAGGATACCCGATGGTATTGCCTCTGTGTGGTATTTCTCACGGTTTATCAGCTTGATTCCAACCGAAGTTGCAGTGAGTTTGCCAGCTAGAGATTTTTTCCAAGGAGTGATGGCAGTGTTCTCTCAATCTGGATTCTGGGCCAACTAACTGTAGTGCAACTAGTCTCCCGCTAGTACTAAAACCTGGCATCTCTTGTGGATTGAAAGCATGTCAATATTTCGAGTCTATGTCAGACTGCTTTTACAAAGCAGACCAGAATAGGTCATAAGGCGGGTCATATTCTTCCATGATTCTGAACAGCCCAGCGATGATTTCAGCAGTTGGACTCACCACTCATTTGAGTAACACTGTGTTGTATTTGTTCATGCACATGTTTTTAGAGAAGCTCATCCCTCATTAGCCACCCATTATCTCAGCAATGAACAGTATATACTCACTTATTTTGGACTTGCAGACACAACATATGGGATTTGAATGATTACATCCCCGAGTTGAGAACAAACTTTGAATGTAAAAGTATGGCACTGCACGGAATCGAACTCGCGTGGTTGGAAACTAGAATTACGTAAGCTCATTGCAAGTGTGGAGCAAGTACGCAGCGAGTGCGTGTCGGATGCGGCACGGATGCGGTTATGACAAGTGCATTAATCTTTGCCCCCTGTGTGATGGAGCGGGATGCAGCAGAGGAGCTTGAATTGGTTGGCGGTGTCGACAGCGCCGTCGAGGACGAGATCCCGTCGGATCTCAGAAGCATCCTCGACTCCGCGATGGATGTCGACGTACCGGGGATGTTGGAGGCATCGGGAAGCGGGAGCGGAACGAGTGGGAGTGGAGGCTCGACGACCCAGGTTAAGGTCGAGCAACCAGAACATCCAGTTCCGGTTCCGGGCCCATCCCGTCAATACCGCGTCGAGCGCTTGGAGGTTAGGCGGAAGCGAAGGGCAGGGAGAGAAGGTGAAGGTGATGTGGTGAAGAGGTATGCTGAGATTATCGTGCTGAGCGACAGCGATTGAATATGTAAATTTTTTGTACTTGTATTTTCTGCTGATTTTCTTGGAGCCCATTGGGCTATAAAAATTGTAAATACACAATGATTCGTTTGAAACAAACCAGAGTGATGAGGAGTGAGGTCCGGACAAGACCAACCAGAGTTAATGACTCCGGTGAATACTCCGGATTCCGGACACTACCGGAATGCCCATTGGTGACCATGAATGAGCGTAGTGATCCCGGAATTGAAGGTGAAAGTAATGGATAGAAGTGAAGTAAGGGTTTTGAAGATGGTGACTTCGGAAAAGGTTTTCCTAGACGACCGTCCAGAGTTCCGGTCCCAGTAATGGTATCCGGAGTTCGGAGATCGAACAGGATTACGATCCCAATGTCTGCCAAGTAGAGGGAAGTATGCCAAGAATAGAAGTAGAGAGTGCGTGGCATGTGGATTAGGTCGATTGGTTATTCATGGAGGGAAATCTGCCAAGACCTTGTGGGAACTGCAATTGGAACTTGAACACCGATATGCTGATGAGACAGAGGATTCTCCGAATGTTGAATGCGCCAACTCCGGCTACTCACTGGCCTCAACGAGAGGTCTCCGAGATTCCGGAGTACGACCGGAGGTTGCTGGAGTAGAACGGTGAGTGGACTTAACACATTCCGGCATTCGGAATCAGGATTATGATCTTCCTGAGTTATACTTGAGTGAATCCTTGAATCAGTCATCACTAGTCTTGACTTTCGGTGAACGATCCCTATGCGGGTGTCAGTTCGAAGCCTGCTTGTCACGAGCGTAAGACAGCAAGTTCCGGAAAGACGGGAACGACTCCAGTAATTCCTGCTTCAACGCTGAATTTCCAGACAGCGATCGAATTGTGCGAGGAATTTTTGATTCATATGCGGAGTTTCATGGGCGTATCCCCCTCTTAGGGTAGACTTCCCACAGGCTACCGCGAATCGTTTGGGATAGAGTCGAAATTTGGCGAGAAGCCAGGGATTTTGCCTTGAAGGCAGGAAATGCTCGGAGACAAGGAATTATTCCGGTCGAAGAGCGCTTCTTCCAGATTTTTTCCAAGTCTAGTGGTCGTACTGCGGCGTGCGAGGTTACCAAGCTGACGAGTGAGGTCACCGAGGTGACGCTCGGCTGGCCTTTCTCGATATTAAAACACCTGCAGTAGTGGAGTTCCGGAGGTCCGAGCGACCGGAGAACGGAACACGACCACAGAGTCCAACTCCGTTTTACTGGAGAAGGAGTGATGAGGCCCCTGACGTAGCAGCAACAGGGCGTTGCAAGCGGACACAGAGGTTTCCTCGGGGGGAAGCCGAAGTATTGATTTTGAGGCTTTTCCGGCGACCGGACAAGACGAGACGTGATTCCGGAGGTGCAAGCGTAAGTCGAGGTCGGAGGCACGTTGGAGGAAACACTGCAAAGTGTCCTCCGGTGAGCTCTTACCCGATATCTCGACGGAGCATAGGTTCCGGATCCGCGAGTCTGACCGGAGTGCGGAAAAAGAGAGTTCCGTGCCAGGAACTAGGCGGGCTCGGTTGAGTACGTTTATTAGACGTCTCAGATGAGCGTTTTCCGCTTTCGTCCAAGGTTTGAAACCCAACTATTGTCTCAGCCCCACAATACCAAGGCTGAATGAACGAAGGGAGAAAAGAATAAAAGGAATGAGAATGCTGAACTGCGTCAAGCACCTCTAAGAAGCGATCCATGGCGTATAGGAACAAGGTGTCGAATTTGCCAAGAGATCGGAAGCATACAAGCTTCACAAAGGATTCCGGTAGCGGAGCGGAGCACTTTGCGTGCGCGTAGCTATACCGGAAAGGTGATTGAAGGGAAAGGCCCAAAGCCATGACCCATTTACGAAAACCATTTGGTGGCCATTTGGACACCTGACCAGATGTCGAGGCTCCGGAATTTTCCGGAGGGTCGAGTCCCGATCCAGAATTGTTCGAAAGAACGGGAATGGCGAGTAGCCAATGAAACCGTAGGCGCAGAGCCCGGAGGTTTCAGATATGGTGAAGGCGTCAGAACTGTCGGTGTCGGCGATAAACGCCGGTCCCTCATGGGAGCAACCGAAACAATATCCGGCATAATTGCCGGTCGTGTGCACACTAATAACCCCAAGGATTAAGGATTCGGATTGGTGGAAACCATCATCTTGCATTCAACGGAATGCGGTTGAGAGGTTTTCCGGTTCCGTTATCCAGAACAAAGAAGGAAATCAAGAACGTTGACGCGATTTCGGAGTACGAACAACACCAAAAGAGGAGACAGATGGACTGTCGATTAATGGAGAGAGTTGCCAAGGGAAAGCTTGTCCGGTGGGATTTTGCCGGAGATCTTGCATGCGAAGCCAAAACCGAGTGAATTCCAATATTTATATAGTTACAGCGATATAGGATGTCGAGGAAATGTTCGTATGCGGGAGTTGAATCCCGAGGCAATCTCGGAGAGATATGATTGTTGAAACCGTAAAACTCGACTCCGGAGAGCGAGCGGTCGTAAATTTTGAGCGAATGTAAACGTGATGGATTGTGGTATAACTCCCCGGGAACGACGCAGACGTTCCGGGTGGAGTTTTCGAGCTCTGCATGGTCTTTTAGCTATCATTACCCGTGGAGTGTGATTCTCCGGTGCGCTGGCGCTTGTCGTGAACAACGCGCGTAATGTGCTGACACGTTCCGATGTGATGTCCACCACTGCCACAATACATGCACAAGCCTAGACGTCTCCGGCGTTCCGCTTCCTCCTTCCGGAGTTTGCCTTTGTTGTTCAGCAAACCGGCCGCCTCGGCAGAGCGCTTGCGCGAGGGATCGACCGCCTTCCTGGCATAGCCAGAGGAAGGACCGGCATCTCCAGAGCCCGATGCACCCGTCGTCGGACGAACAGGTGTTCCGGAGCTCGAGGAGATGTTGTAAACAGGGATGGAGGTTAGGGAAGGCATACCCGGAGAGATGTCCGAGAGAGCAGGAGATGCTTCGCGAGGACCGGAACCACCGCGATCAAGAAGATCGTTTCCGGAAGGCGTTCCGTGGTTGTCCTCGGAACCCGGAGACCCGCGTCCAGGGCCATGATCGCCCCAGAATTCGCGTGCGTTCCTCCGAGCTTCGGCGAGAGCTGCAGCAGGCTGTGTGGCCCAATACTTGGTATCCAGGCGTGTTAACATTGCCCGGAGCCCAGGATAGGTGCTAGGGTAGCAGACACATTCATCCAACTCCATACTCAAACGCAGCGGAAGCGCGTGGTGAAGAGCATGGCACTTCGCGGACTCGCTCCAACCGAGATGGTTGAGCAAGTCTTCGAATTCGCGAAGGAACGGACCAATCTCCTCCGTGGAACTCATCCGGAGCAAGCGGAGTTGATCTTCCGCGTTGCCATACGAGTCCGGTCCATCAAAGATCTCCAAGAACTCCGAGATGAAGGCGGAAAAGTTCCCATGCCAAGTGAGGCTGGCAGAAACTGGATGCCCGTAGATAGTTGCGGCAATTCCCCGGAAACGAGTCAGTATAAAACTGATCTTATCGTCATCCGTCCGGTGCTCGCGGGGATGAGCAGCCAGATGTGCGTAGCACTGGGAAAGAAAGAGCATAACGTCTTCTTTCTTGCCGTCAAACAACATCGGATATAGGAGCTCCGAGTTTTCGGAGTCCGGAATCGGAGCAGGAGATAGCGCGGGAGATGGAGGATTGGCGGGAGAATTCTGGGCAGTTGTGGGATAGTTGGATGGATAAGGAAGTTCGTGAGGAGGCATGTGCGACTCGTCAATGTCAGGGACGTACTCCTCCGGGAGCACGGCGGGAGCCGGCGCTACGACCGGAGAAGGCGGATACTCGAGAATAAGATCTTGATCGAGTTCCTCCAACTGCTGAAGGGATTGCTGGAGATGTTGATCGTCAATCTCGACAGCTTCTTCAACAGCGTCCATGAACAAATAATCCGGAGACGACCCCGAACTGGGAGGCGTCGCGGATACCGGTGGAGAAGGAGTGCCGGGATACACCGCGATGTCGTCCTGAGGCGGTCCCACATGGAAGGTCCCCATGGGAATTGATGCCGCCGTCATGGGAAACAACCCACGATGCGTTACCGAAGCTTCACCGGATAGGGAAGTTTTAGTCGCAGCCTCGTGCTGGGGTGTCGGTGGAGAAGAAGAATCGTGCAACATAACGACGTATGAGGCAAGACTTCCCCGACTAGCAGAACGAGGGGATGGCCAAGAGCGCAAGAGGTAATTTGTTGACATGCTGATGCAGAACTACGAGACCTGAACAGGTGAGTAGTTTAATACTGTTAAGAGCCAAGCCGCGGGGTACGGGATAGTGGAACAGTCGGCCGGAGTCGTACAAGGTACTCCGGAATAACCGGGGTGCCGGAGAGTAGGCCGGAGTAACCGGAGTCGACAGAGAGGATCGGCGGAGCTGCTTGACACAACACCACTGAGGTGCAGGGTGAGCGTGTACTGCCAGGTATCGTCTAGAGGAAGAGGAAGGGTTGTGGGGGAAGAGAGGAGCGACTGGCACCACTCCGGAAGGGGGGAAGTGACGTTTATTAAACTACTGAAGAACAGGGAGTATGCTAGCTGATTAAATAGTGTAGGATCCTAATTTAGTGTAAAGGAGATAAGGAGTAACATGTGGAACGAGCATATGGTTGAAAGAATAGGAAGTCCATAAGCGGTAAGAGAAGTTCGACCTGTATCAGTATTGATCTTGGGAAATGAAACATGAGGTGATGAAATCTGCCATGAGGCGATGGAAGGCAAGAGGGAACATGTGGAGAGGTTGTTACCACTTGATACCAGCCACGACAGACCGCGAGAAGTCATTCCAATACTAATACCCAGTTTCCGGTTGGCTCCGGGTTTCCGGTTGACTCCAGAAACACCGGAGTGAACCGGAGTACCCGTAGAGGACCGGAGTGGTCTTGGGTGACGAAGACCAATGTCCAGGGGTGTGGTTGCATGGATATAACAATACAGGGTTAGATCACCCAAAACGGTGGAATTATAAGCCTAAGAGCGACTGATGTTGGTAATTTCCTTTTTGGAATAAGAAGTGTGCAATGTACCCCCCTACCACGGTGGTGTACCCCCCAGATGACGATTTGTCTACCCTAATCCTCTGGTGTACCCCACACACTGCCCGTATCACCTATTTTGTCTACCCTAACACCCCGGTGTACCCTATCCACCTCAAATATCACCCCATTTGTCTACCCTGTACCCCATACACTGCCCGTATCACCTATTTTGTCTACCTTAACACCCCGGTGTACCCTATCCACCTCGAATATCACCCCATTTGTCTACCCTGTACCCCATACGCTGCCCGTATCACCCATTTGTCTACCCAAAATGCGCCGTGTACCCCCAAACTGTGCCTACCTATCTCTTTGTCCCCCTTTACCCTCATGGTGTACCCCATACACCGCCCAGTACCCCACCTCCGCGTGAAACACGCTCAAAAGGGTAAAAAGTACCCCTTTTGTACCCTAAAAAACATGTGGAGTGGCTAGAACGGGGTACCCCAGCCAAATTTTAGGCAGTTTCCTTAACATTAGGGGGTACAATGTTATGCTAATGTCCACTGTTAGTTGGGACTGGCAGGTGTCCAAACGTCCCGGAAGCTCGTGTTCGCAGCGGGGGACGAAGCGTCGCTACTTCCGTCGCCAATTCCAGCGATGGAGACCGGAAACCGTTCTTCAAGACGGGTTTCCGGGGTGACGGCTTCACCGGACTCGAGTCCAAGTGGTACTCCGGTACCAAATCCCGTCCGGCCAAGAAACCCCGGACCACCTCGCACGCCCCAACTCCCTCCACCTCCAAGCAACCCTTCGACGGCCTGATCCGCCAGTTTTACGATTACGTGGATGGACTGGTGGAGCAGATCGAGGGTTTGGAGGAGGAGAATGAGTCCCTCAACAGCGAGCTCGCTGTTGAGCAGACGAAAGTCACGAGGCTCCATGAGGGTTATGAGAAGGCGAAGAGACTCATGGAAGAGGCTCAGGATGCGGAGCAGAGCGTGGAGAAGGAGCTGCGGGAGAGCCAGGAAGTGATCACCCAACTCCGGAGTGAGTTGGAGATTTACCAGAAGCAGGTAAATCTTCCGTTGCACGCATTCCGCAACGTTTTGCTGACTCCGGAACCGGAGTTCGACCTCGGTCCGTTGGCTCCCCGAACGCAGGAGTCCACCTCCCCATCACCCACCCCTAACGACAACCACCCCGACGATGAAGACGTCGACATGGACCTCGGGTCGCCTATCGACTCCGGTCCGGTAATGGAATTCGGAACCGGAGGGCGAACGCGCGAGTCGTCGGTATCGGAGGACGCCACTATGCCACCTCAGCTGGAAGATGCTGATTGGGATGGTGGTTCTCTGACCCAGCGCGGGACGCCGCACTTGGGTCGAGAGATTACCCTGGCACTGGGCCTGATCGCTACCAACCGGAGCTCTGGCTCCCCCACCCCGGTCCCCGGAACCCCCATCTTCTTCGAGAGTGTCGAAGAGTTCGACCACCCGCACCGTCTACCAGCCGTCGAGGTTCTCCCGAAGGTAGAACCTGTCGAGCCGGTTATTCCGGATACTCCGGCGACTCCCGGAGTGGAAACGACGGAGAACGAGGGGAGATGGACGACGGAGGAGCGGGATGCAGCAGAGGAACGGGAGATGGTTGGCGGTGTCGACAGCGCAGTCGAGGATGAGATCCCGTTGGATCTCAGAAACATCCTTGACTCCGCGATGGATGTCGATGTACCGAGGATGATGGAGGCATCGGGAAGCGGGAGCGGAGCGAGTGGGAGTGGAGGCCCGACGACCCAGGTAAAGGTCGAGCAACCAGAACATCCAGTTCCGGTTCCGGGCCCATCCCGGCAATTCCGCGTCGAGCGCTTGGAGGTTAGGCGGAAGCGAAGGGCAGGGGAAGAAGGTGAAGGCGATGTAGTGAAGCGATATGCGGAGATAATTGTGCTGAGCGACAGCGATTGAATATGTAGATCTTTTGTACTTGTATTTTTGCTGATTTTCTTGGAGCCCATTGGGCTATAAAAAATGTAAATACACAATGATTCGTTTGAAACAAATCAGAGTGATGAGGAGTGAGGTCCGGACAAGACCAACCAGAGATAAGGACTCCGGTGAATACTCCGGATTCCGGACACTACCGGAATGCCCATAGGTTACCATAATTGAGCGTAGTGATCCCGGAATAGAAGGTGAAAGTAATGGATAGAAATGAGGTAAGGGTTTTGAAGATGGTGACTTCGGAAAAGGTTTTCCTAGACGACCTTCCAGAGTTCTGGTCCCGATAACGGTATCCGGAGTTCGGAGATCGAACAGGATTACGATCCCAATGTCAGTTAAGTAGAGGGAAGTATGCCAAGAATAGAAGTAGAGAGTGCGTGGCATGTGGATTAGGTCGATTGGTGATTCATGGAGGGAAATCTGCCAAGACCTTGTGGGAACTGCAATTGGAACTTGAACACCGATGTGCTGATGAGACAGAGGATTCTCCGAATGTTGAATGCGCCAACTCCGGCTACTCGCTGGCCTCAACGAGAGGTCTCTGATATTCCGGAGTACGACCGGAGGTTGCTGGAGTAGAACGGTGAGTGGACTTAACACATTCCGGCATTCGGAACCAGGATTATGATCTTCCTGAGTTATACTTGAGTGAATCCTAGAATCAGTCAACAGTAATCTTGAGTTTCGATGAACCATCCATATGCGGGTGTCAGCCTGCTTGTCACAAGCGTAAAGACAGCAAGTTCCGGAAAGACGGGAACGACTCCAGTAATTCCGGCTTCAATGCTGAATTTCCAGACAGCGATCGAATTGTGCTAGAAATTTTGATTCATATGCGGAGTTTTCATGGGCGTATCCCCCTCTTAGGGTAGACTTCCCACAGGCTACCGCGAATCGTTTGGAATAGAGTCGAAATTTGGCGAGACGCCAGGGATTTTGCCTTGAAGGCAGGGAATACCCGGAGACAAGGAATTTATTCCGGTCGAAGAGCGCTTCTTCCAGATTTTCCCAAGTCTAGTGGTCGTACTGCGACGTGCGAGATTACCAAGCTGACGAGTGAGGTCACCGAGGTGACACTCGGCTGGCCTTTCTCGATATTGAAACAGCCGCAGTAGTGGAGTTCCGGAGGTCCGAGCGACCGAAGAACGGAACACGACCACAGAGTCCAGCCCCGTTTTACCGGAGAAGAAGTGATGAGGCCTCTGATGTAGCTGCAACAGGGTGCTGCAAGCGGACACAGAGGTTTCCTCGGGAGGAAGCCGCGGTATTGAATTTTGAGGCTTTTCCGGCGACCGGACAAGACGAGACGTGATTCCGGAGGTGTAGGCGTAAGTCGAGGTCGGAGGCGCGTTGGAGGAAACACTGCGAGGTGTCCTCCGGTGAGCTCTTACCCGATGTCTCGACAGAGCATAGATTCCGGAATACGCGAGTCTTGACCGGAGTGCGGAAAAAGAGAGTTCCATACCCGGAACTAAGCGGGCTCGGTTGAGTACGTTTATTAGACGTCCCAGATGAGTGTTTTCCACATTTGTTCAAGGTGTGAAACCCAACTATTATCTCAGCCCCACAATACCAAGGCTGAATGAACGAAGGGAGAAAAGGATAAAAGGAGTGAGTATGCTGAACTGAGTCAAGCATCTCTAAGAAGCGATCTATGGCGTATAGGAACAAGGTGTCGAATTTGCCAAGAGATCGGAAACATACAAGCTTCACAAAGGATTCCGGTAGCGGAGCGGAGCATTTTGCGTGCGCGTAGCTATACCGAAGAGGTGATCGAAGGGAAAGGCTCGAAGCCATGACCTATTTACGAAAAACATTGGTGGCCATTTGAACACCTGACCAGACGTCGAGGCTCCGGAATTTTCCGGAGGGTCGAGTCCCGATCCAGAATTGTTCAAAAGAACGGGAGTGGCGAGTAGCCAATGAAACCGTAGGAGCGGAGCCCGGAGGTTTCAGATATGGTGAAGGCATCAGAACTGTCGGTGTCGGCGATAAACGCCGGTCCCTCATGGGAGCAACCAAAACAATATCCGGCATAATTGCCGGTCATGTGCACACTAATAACCCCAAGACTTAAGGATTCGGATTGGTGGAAACCATCATCTTGCATTCAACGGAATGCGGTTGAGAGGTTTTCCAGTTCCGTTATCCAGAACAAAGAAGGGAATCAAGAACGTTGACGCGATTTCGGAGTACGAACAACACCAAAAGAGGAGACAGATGGACTGTCGATTAATGGAGAGAGTTGCCAAGGGAAAGCTTGTCCGGTGGGATTTTGCCGGAAATCTCGCATGCGAAGCCAAAACCGAGTGAATTCCAATATTTATATAGTTACAGCGATATAGGATGTCGAGGAAATGTTCGTATGCGGGAGTTGAATCCCGAGGCAATCTCGGAGAGATATGATTGTTGAAATCGTAAAACTCGACTCCGGAGAGCGAGCGGTCGTGAATTTTGAGCGAATGTAAACGTGATGGATTTGTGGTATAACTCCCCGGGAACGACGCAGACGTTCTGGGTGGAGTTTTTGAGCTCTGCATGGTCTTTAGCTATCATTACCCGTGGAGCGTGATTCTCCGGTGCGCTGGCGCTTGTCGTGAACAACGCGCATAATGTGCTGACACGTTCCGATGTGATGTCCACCACTGCCACAATACATGCACAAGCCTAGTGTTATATCCATGCAACCACACCCCTGGACAATGGTCTTCGTCACCCAAGACCACTCCGGTCCTCTATGGGCACTCCGGTCCACTCCGGTGTTTCCGGAGTCAACCGGAAACCCGGAGCCAACCGGAAACTGGGTATTAGTATTGGAATGACTTCTCGCGGTCTGTCGTGGCTGGTATCAAGTGGTAACAACCTCTCCACATGTTCCCTCTTGCCTTCCATCGCCTCATGGCAGATTTCATCACCTCATGTTTCATTTCCCAAGATCAATACTGATACAGGTCGAACTTCTCTTACCGCTTATGGACTTCCTATTATTTCAACCATATGCTCGTCCACATTTTACTCCTTGTGTTGTGTCAAGCAGCTCCGTCGATCCCCTCTGTCGACTCCGGTTACTCTGGACTACTCTCCGGCATCCCGGTTATTCCGGAGTACCTTGTACGACTCTGGCCGACTGTTCCACTATCCCTTAACCCCGCGGGTTGGCTCGTAACAGTATTAAACTACTCACCTGTTCAGGTCTCGTAGTTCTGCATCAGCATGTCAACAAATTACCTCTTGCGCTCTTGGCCATCCCCTCGTTCTGCTAGTCGGGGAAGTCTTGCCTCATACGTCGTTATGTTGCATGATTCTTCTACTCCACCGACACCCCAGCACGAGGCTGCGACTAAAACTTCCCTATCCGGTGAAGCTTCGGTAACGCATCGTGGGTTGTTTCCCATGACGGCGGCATCAATTCCCATGGGGACCTTCCATGTGGGACCGCCTCAGGACGACATCGCGGTGTATCCCGGCACACCTTCTCCACCGGTATCCGCGACGCCTCCCAGTTCGGGGTCGTCTCCGGATTATTTGTTCATGGACGCTGTTGAAGAAGCTGTCGAGATTGACGATCAACATCTCCAGCAATCCCTTCAGCAGTTGGAGGAACTCGATCAAGATCTTATTCTCGAGTATCCGCCTTCTCCGGTAGTAGCGCCGGCTCCCGCCGCGCTCCCGGAGGAGTACGTCCCTGACATTGACGAGTCGCACATGCCTCCTCACGATCTTCCTTATCCATCCAACTATCCCACATCTGCCCAAAATTCTCCCGCCAATCTTCCATCTCCCGCGCTATCTCTTGCTCCGATTCCGGACTCCGAAAACTCGGAGCTCCAATATCCGATGTTGTTTGACGGCAAGAAAGAGAATGTCATGCTCTTTCTTTCCCAGTGCTACGCACATCTGGCTGCTCATCCCCGCGAGCACCGGACGGGTGACGATAAGATCAGTTTTATACTGACTTGTTTCCGGGGAATTCCCGCAACTATCTACGGGCGTCCAGTTTCTGCCAGCCTCACTTGGCATGGGAACTTTTCCGCCTTCATCTCGGAGTTCTTGGAGATCTTTGATGGACCGGACTCGTATGGCAACGCGGAAGATCAACTCCGCTTGCTCCGGATGAGTTCTACGGAGGAGATTGGGCCGTTCCTTCGCGAATTTGAAGACTTGCTCAACCATCTCGGTTGGAGCGAGTCCGCGAAGTGCCATGCTCTTCACCACGCGCTTCCGCTGCGTTTGAGTATGGAGCTGGATGAATGTGTTTGCTACCCTAGCACCTATCCTGGGCTCCGGGCAATGTTAACACACCTGGATACCAAGTATTGGGCCACACAGCCTGCTGCAGCTCTCGCCGAAGCTCGGAGGAACGCACGCGAATTCTGGGGCGATCATGGCCCTGGACGCGGGTCTCCGGGTTCCGAGGACAATCACGGAACGCCTTCCGGAAACGATCTTCTTGATCGTGGTGGCTCCGGTCCTCGCGAAGCATCTCCTGCTCCCTCGGACATTTCTCCGGGTATGCCTTCCCTAACCTCCATCCCTGTTTACAACATCTCCTCAAGCTCCGGAACACCTGTTCGTCCTACGACGGGTGCATCGGGGTCTGGAGATGCCGGACCTTCCTCTGGCTATGCCAGGAAGGCGGTCGATCCCTCGCGCAAGCGCTCTGCCGAGGCGGCCGGTTTGCTGAACAACAAAGGCAAACTCCGGAAGGAGGAAGCGGAACGCCGGAGACGTCTAGGCTTGTGCATGTATTGTGGCAGTGGTGGACATCACATCGGAACGTGTCAGCACATTACGCGCGTTGTTCACGACAAGCGCCAGCGCACCGGAGAATCCCGCTCCACGGGTAATGATAGCTGAAAGACCATGCAGAGCTCGAAAACTCCACCCGGAACGTCTGCGTCGTTCCCGGGGAGTTATACCACAATCCATCACGTTTACATTCGCTCAAAATTTACGACCGCTCGCTCTCCGGAAGTCGAGTTTTACGATTTCAACAATCATATCTCTCCGAGATTGCCTCGGGATTCAACTCCCGCATACGAACATTTCCTCGACATCCTATATCGCTGTAACTATATAAATATTGGAATTCACTCGGTTTTGGCTTCGCATGCGAGATTTCTGGCAAAATCCCACCGGACAAACTTTCCCTTGGCAACTCTCTCCATTAATCGACAGTCCATCTGTCTCCTCTTTTGGTGTTGTTCGTACTCCGAAATCGCGTCAACGTTCTTGATTTCCTTCTTTGTTCTGGATAACGGAACCGGAAAACCTCTCAACCGCATTCCGTTGAATGCAAGATGATGGTTTCCACCAATCCGAATCCTTTTTTTTTTTTTTTTTTTTTTGTATCCTAATTTTACATCCTTTGTGCCTAAGGCATATGGTAGATGTAAAGCTTACTAGTATCTGATGTATCCTGTGTCCTAGTATGTAAAATATCGTGCAGTCTGGAAACTTTGTGTGCCGCGACAGGGCGACACACGAAGCGGAACTTCCGCTGTCTGGCCGTGGCCAGCAAAGAGATGGGGTCGTGATAATCGTAAAGGTAAGCATGTAAACGGCGTAGAGAGAAAGAGAGGAATTATACGTAATGAATTCTAAGTGAAATCTACTGTTCTGGTCGTTCTATTGGTTTGAAATCTCCAAACACGGAGTGGAAGCGTCGCGTGCGCTGGACGTAGGCGAAGAGGTCGGGAAGGTGGTTGGGATCGTTCAGCAGGTGTTTCGGGTACTGGTTTCTGGGGCTGGCTGCGTACATTGCCTGTCTGGCGTCGTCGTGTGCTGGGCAGAAGAAGAGATAGTGGGCAATGGTCTCGTCGGCCATCTCGCAGCACGGGCAGTTGGGGGATGGGGACTTCTTGATACGGTGTAGGTGACGCGCGAGAGGGGCGTGGTGGGAGCGAAGTTGGAACAAGAGGGAGGCGTGTTTGCGTGGAAGTTCAGACGTGAGTTTCCTGAACTTGTTCGATGGTAGGCTGTCATCGACTTCCTTGATCCGGCGGTATCGCGGCGATCGCTTGAACTCCTTCTTCGCCGCTCCCTGCAGGACTCGAGTGTGCGCCAGCACCAGCGCCGACTTACTGTAGGGCAAGATTGACGGGACCTCGGTGGCCCCGCTGAAAGTGCCTTCCAGGGCCGCGCGCTTGGCCGCCTCGTCAGCTGCCTCGTTCCCCGGGATGTCGACATGTCCAGGCGTCCAGTCGAGCCGCAAGCTAAAATTCGGATGGGTGGCCTTCGCCGCTCGCAAGGTTCTGTGGAATAGGTCCCAGAGGTACCGCCCCGTGCCGGTTTTCGCGTCCGCCGTTGCACGTAGTGCTGCCGTGTTGTCCAGTCCCAAAGGTATGGTGCCGTCGATCTCCTCGTCCAATTCTTCCGCTAAGCATTCCACCGCTAGGATCTCTCCCACTCCTTCCGCTTCGTACACCCCATACCGCCGCGCTGAACCCAACCGCACACCCTTCTGTCTCTTCACCACGCCATCCACCATTAACACCCCCGCTGCTCCCACCTTGCCCTCGATAAGTGAGCCGTCCGAAAACAGCTGCACCGTCGACAGCTCGGCCAATACCTGCTCCTTCGCTGCCTCCTTCGAGCCCGCCACGCGCACTTCCACCGGCGCCTTCCATCCCGCTCGCCGTCTCACTGGTCTGATCGTCTCGACCCTCCCCTGCCACACGTCCTTGTACGCCGTCAACAAGTAGTGCAGGGGGGATGGGTGCTTCTTCACATGGCCATAACGTCTGACGTTGGCTATCTGGTCGTACAGTGGGTGCGACTTGGGAAGTGTCGCGTATCGCACGGCCGCCTTCTGGAGGAATCTGAATCCTTAATCCTTGGGGTTATTAGTGTGCACACGACCGGCAATTATGCCGGATATTGTTTCGGTTGCTCCCATGAGGGACCGGCGTTTATCGCCGACACCGACAGTTCTGACGCCTTCACCATATCTGAAACCTCCGGGCTCCGCTCCTACGGTTTCATTGGCTACTCGCCATTCCGTTCTTTCGAACAATTCTGGATCGGGACTCGACCCTCCGGAGAAATTCCGGAGCCTCGACGTCTGGTCAGGTGTCCAAATGGCCACCAATGGTTTTCGTAAATGGGTCATGGCTTCGAGCCTTTCCCTTCGATCACCTTTCCGGTATAGCTACGCGCACGCAAAATGCTCTGCTCCGCTACCGGAATCCTTTGTGAAGCTTGTATGCTTCCGATCTCTTGGCAAATTCGACACCTTGTTCCTATACGCCATGGATCGCTTCTTAGAGATGCTTGACTCAGTTCAGCATACTCACTCCTTTTATCCTTTTCTCCCTTCGTTCATTCAGCCTTGGTATTGTGGGGCTGAGATAATAGTTGGGTTTCACACCTTGAAGAAATGCGGAAAACACTCATCTGGGACGTCTAATAAACGTACTCAACCGAGCCCGCTTAGTTCCTGGCATGGAACTCTCTTTTTCCGCACTCCGGTCAAGACTCGCGTATCCGGAACCTATGCTCCGTCGAGATATCGGGTAAGAGCTCACCGGAGGACACTTCACAGTGTTTCCTCTAACGCGCCTCCGACCTCGACTTACGCTTGCACCTCCGGAATCACGTCTCGTCTTGTCCGGTCGCCGGAAAAGCCTCAAAATTCAATACCGCGGCTTCCTCCCGAGGAAACCTCTGTGTCCGCTTGCAGCGCCCTGTTGCAGCTACGTCAGAGGCCTCATCACTCCTTCTCCGGTAAAACGGGGCTGGACTCTGTGGTCGTGTTCCGTTCTTCGGTCGCTCGGACCTCCGGAACTCCACTACTGCAGGGGTTTTAATAACGAGAAAGGCCAGCCGAGCATCACCTCGGTGACCTCGCTCGTCAGCTTGGTAATCTCGCACGTCGCAGTACGACCACTAGACTTGGGAAAATCTGGAAGAAGCGCTCTTCGACCGGAATAAATTCCTTGTCTCCGAGCATTCCCTGCCTTCAAGGCAAAATCCCTGGTGTCTCGCCAAAATTTCGACTCTATCCCAAACAATTTGCGGTAGCCTGTGGGAAGTCTACCCTAAGAGGGGGATACGCCCATGAAACTCCGCATATGAATCAAAAATTCCTCGCACAATTCGATCGCTGTCTGGAAATTCAGCATTGAAGCAGGAATTAATGGAGTCGTTCCCGTCTTTCCGGAACTTGCTGTCGTACGCTCGTGACAAGCAGGCTTCGTACTGACACCCGCATATGGATTGTTCATCGAAACTCAAGATTACTGTTGACTGACTCTAGGATTCACTCAAGTATAAATCAGGAAGATCATAATCCTGATTCCGAATGCCGGAATGTGTTAAAGTCCACTCACCGTTCTACTCCAGCAACCTCCGGTCGTACTCCGGAATATCAGAGACCTCTCGTTGAGGCCAGCGAGTAGCCGGAGTTGGCGCATTCAACATTCGGAGAATCCTCTGTCTCATCAGCACATCGGTGTTCAAGTTCCAATTGCAGTTCCCACAAGGTCTTAGCAGATTTCCCTCCATGAATCACCAATCGACCTAATCCACATGCCACGCACTCTCTACTTCAATTCTTGGCATACTTCCCTCCACTTGACTGACATTGGGATTGTAATCCTGTTCGATCTCCGAACTCCGGATACCTTTATCGGGACCAGAACTCTGGACGGTCGTCTAGGAAAACCTTTTCCGAAGTCACCATCTTCAAAACCCTTACCTCATTTCTATCCATTACTTTCACCTTCTATTCCGGGATCACTACGCTCAATTATGGTAACCTATGGGCATTCCGGTAGTGTCCGGAATCCGGAGTATTCACCGGAGTCCTTATCTCTGGTTGGTCTTGTCCGGACCTCACTCCTCATCACTCTGATTTGTTTCAAACGAATCATTGTGTATTTACATTTTTTATAGCCCAATGGGCTCCAAGAAAATCAGCAAAAAATACAAGTACAGAAATTTACATTCAATCGCTGTCGCTCAGCACAATTATCTCCACATATCTCTTCACCACATCACCTTCACCTTCTTCCCCTGCCCTTCGCTTCCGCCTAACCTCCAAGCGCTCGACGCGGAATTGCCGGGATGGGCCCGGAACCGGAACTGGATGTTCTGGTTGTTCGACCTTTACCTGGGTCGTCGGGCCTCCACTCCCACTCGCTCCGCCCCCGCTTCCCGATGCCTCCATCATCCCCGGTACGTCGACATCCATCGCGGAGTCGATGATGTTTCTGAGATCCAACGGGATCTCATCCTCGACTGCGCTGTCGACACCGCCAACCATCTCCCGCTCCTCTGCTGCGTCCCGCTCCAACAATTCCCGCTCCTCCGTCGTCCATCTCCCCTCGTTCGCCGTCGTTTCCACTCCGGCAGTCGCCGGAGTATCCGGAATGACTGGCTCGACCGGTTCCACCTTCGGGAGAACCTCGACGGCTGGAAGGTGTTGTGAGAGCCCGTCTACGTTGCCTCTCTCGAAGAAGATGGGGGTCCCGGGACCCGGAGTGATGGAGCCAGAGCTCCGGGCAGTCGTGATTTGGCCCAGAGCCGGGGTAATCTCTCGACCCATACGCGGTGTCCCGCGCTGGTCAAAAGAACCTCCATCCCACTCAGCATCGCCCAATTGGGGCGGCCTCACCATATCCTCCGACATCAACGACTCCCGTGTTCGAGCTCCGGTTCCGATTTCCAACACCGGACCGGACTCGATGGGTGAGCCGAGATCCATATCGACGTCTTCGTTGTCGGGGTGGTCGTCGTTAGGAGGGGGCGATGGGGAAGTGGACTCCTGCGTTCGGGGGAGCCAACGGACCGAGGTCGAACTCCGGTTCCGGAGTCAGCAAAACGTTGCGGAATGCGTGCAACGGAAGATTTACCTGCTTCTGGTAAATCTCCAACTCACTCCGGAGTTGGGCGATCACTTCCTGGCTCTCCCTCAGCTCCTTCTCCACGCTCTGCTCCGCATCCTGAGCCTCTTCCATGAGTCTCTTCACCTTCTCATACCCCTCATGGAGCCTCGTGACTTTCGTCTGCTCAACAGCGAGCTCGCTGTTGAGGGACTCATTCTCCTCCTCCAAACCCTCGATCTGCTCCACCAGTCCATCCACGTAATCGTAGAACTGGCGGATCAGGCCGTCGAAGGGTTGCTTGGAGGTGGAGGGAGTTGGGACGAGCAAGGTGGTCCGGGGTTTCTTGGCCGGACGGGACTTGGTGCCGGAGTACCATTTGGACTCCGGGTCGGTGAAGCCTTTGCCCCGGAATGTTGATTTGAAAAAAGGTTTTCGGTCTCCGTCGCTGGAATTGGCGACGGAGTGGCGACGCTTCGTCCCCCGCTGCGAACGCGAGCTTCCGGGACGTTTGGAACGCCCGGAGTCACCGGAAGCTCGGTGAAAGGGGCCAGCTTGGCGCGATACGGATCTCTTGTTGATCCTGGTGGTGGGCGGGTTGAACAAACACTTGGTTCGTTTGCGACGGCATGACGCGCAGGTCTTCTTGCGGGTTTCGCGCAACCGGAGACACGCGTGGTCTTTGTTTTGGCAATTGCCACACCCTAAAATTCATAACTTTCAGCAAACAGAAAAAATCAAAATAAAACAAAAAATAGAAGGCGTACGTTCATCACCCTCGAAACGAATGTAGTCGGGGTTGGGCCATTCGACCTCCGTGTCGTTGGCCTCCATCCCGTCGTCGGGGTCGGACTCCGTACTCCGGTCGTCACCGGAATCCGGGGCCTCATCCTCGTCCTCCTTCTCCTTCTCATCCTCATCCCTCTCCGTCTCTCCCTCGTCCTCGTCGTCTGCGTCGTCCTCGGCACCCGTAGCACCACCGGGAGCGACCTTGGAGTCGTCCGTCTGTGCCACGGGTCCCGGAGTGTCGCGACGGGGTTTGGTGAGCGACTTCACCAAATCCACGACGCTGACATGGGGACCGAGCGCATCAAGCTCTTCTCGTACAACAAGAAGACGTTGAGCGCTCTTGTCCGCCTCCGACCGCGATTCCGGCCTCGGCGCCCGGAGCAGAGCTCTGAGCTGACGCTGCAGCTCAGACCTCCGCTCGTTCAGCCGCTGCTGCTCCATGGCGGCCTCCTGCGCCTCGTCATCCTGGATCTGGTGTGCAGTCGCCTTTCCCTTCCCCTTGCCTCCTCCGACGTTTTCGCCACCGTTCCGCTCCGCTCCCTGCCCAGCACTATCTCCTCCACTCCCTGCACCTCCGTTCGTGTTGCTGTTGGTTGCGGACATGTTGCTGGTGTTGCGGTAGAGTTCCGGGTGGTGGAGGAAAGCAAAAGAGTTGTTGACGTGTCAACTTACGGCCCCGAAAACGTGACTCGGCGCACGGGCCGGGCACGTGATCATCTTGGACTTTTCCGTCCTCAAACAAAAAATTTCAAAATCTTCATCAAAAAATTCGTTGACGAATTTCCTCAACTTCCAAATCATTTGGCCTTGGTTATTACCCCATACCGGTATCCCTTTGGATTTCTCTTGCTAACCATTTCCGACTCCGGTTGGAATGTTTGGCATGGGAGCCAAACCCAAGAGGGGGATACTGTTATATCCATGCAACCACACCCCTGGACAATGGTCTTCGTCACCCAAGACCACTCCGGTCCTCTATGGGCACTCCGGTCCACTCCGGTGTTTCCGGAGTCAACCGGAAACCCGGAGCCAACCGGAAACTGGGTATTAGTATTGGAATGACTTCTCGCAGTCTGTCGTGGCTGGTATCAAGTGGTAACAACCTCTCCACATGTTCCCTCTTGCCTTCCATCGCCTCATGGCAGATTTCATCACCTCATGTTTCATTTCCCAAGATCAATACTGATACAGGTCAAACTTCTCTTACCGCTTATGGACTTCCTATTCTTTCAACCATATGCTCGTCCACATGTTACTCCTTATCTCCTTTACACTAAATTAGGATCCTACACTATTTAATCAGCTAGCATACTCCCTGTTCTTCAGTAGTTTAATAAACGTCACTTCCCCCCTTCCGGAGTGGGGCCAGTCGCTCCTCTCTTCCCCCAGACCCTTCCTCTTCCTCTAGATGATACCTGGCAGTACACGCTCACCCTGCACCTCAGTGGTGTTGTGTCAAGCAGCTCCGCCGATCCCCTCTGTCGACTCCGGTTACTCCGGACTACTCTCCGGCATCCCGGTTATTGCGGAGTACCTTGTACGACTCCGGCCGACTGTTCCACTATCCTTTAACCCCGCGGCTTGGCTCGTAACACCTAGACATCTCCGGTGTTCCGCTTCCTCCTTCCGGAGTTTGCCTTTGTTGTTCAGCAAACCGGCCGCCTCGGCAGAGGGCTTGCGCGAGGGATCGACCGCCTTCCTGGCATAGCCAGAGGAAGGTCCAGCATCTCCAGACCCCGATGCACCCGTCGTAGGACGAACAGGTGTTCCGGAGCTCGAGGAAATGTTGTAAACAGGGATGGAGGTTAGGGAAGGCATACCCGGAGAGATGTCCGAGAGAGCAGGAGATGCTCCGCGAGGACCGGAGCCACCACGATCAAGAAGATCGTTTCCGGAAGGCGTTCCGTGATTGTCCTCGGAACCCGGAGACCCGTGTCCAGGGCCATGATCGCCCCAGAATTCGCGTGCGTTCCTCCGAGCTTCGGCGAGAGCTGCAGCAGGCTGTGTAGCCCAATACTTGGTATCCAGGTGTGTTAACATTGCCCGGAGCCCGGGATAGGTGCTAGGGTAGCAAACACATTCATCCAGCTCCATACTCAAACGCAGCGGAAGCGCGTGGTGAAGAGCATGGCACTTCGCGGACTCGCTCCAACCGAGATGGTTGAGCAAGTCTTCGAATTCGCGAAGGAACGGCCCAATCTCCTCCGTAGAACTCATCCGGAGCAAGCGGAGTTGATCTTCCGCATTGCCGTACGAGTCCGGTCCATCAAAGATCTCCAAGAACTCCGAGATGAAGGCGGAAAAGTTCCCATGCCAAGTGAGGCTGGCAGAAACTGGACGCCCGTAGATAGTCGCGGCAATTCCCCGGAAACGAGTCAGTATAAAACTGATCTTATCGTCATCCGTCCGGTGCTCGCGGGGATGAGCAGCCAGATGTGCGTAGCACTGGGAAAGAAAGAGCATGACGTCCTCTTTCTTGCCGTCAAACAACATCGGATATTGGAGCTCCGAGTTTTCGGAGTCCGGAATCGGAGCAGGAGATAGCGCGGGAGATGGAGGATTGGCGGGAGAATTCTGGGCAGATGTGGGATAGTTGGATGGATAAGGAAGTTCGTGAGGAGGCATGTGCGACTCGTCAATGTCAGGGACGTACTCCTCCGGGAGCGCGGCAGGAGCCGGCGCTACAACCGGAGAAGGCGGATACTCGAGAATAAGATCTTGATCGAGTTCCTCCAACTGCTGAAGGGATTGCTGGAGATGTTGGTCATCAATCTCGACAGCTTCTTCAACAGCGTTCATGAACAAATAATCTGGAGACGACCCCGAACTGGGAGGCGTCGCGGATACCGGTGGAGAAGGTGTGCCGGGATACACCGCGATGTCGTCCTGAGGCGGTCCCACATGGAAGGTCCCCATGGGAATTGATGCCGCCGTCATGGGAAACAACCCACGATGCGTTACCGAAGCTTCACCGGATAGGGAAGTTTTAGTCGCAGCCTCGTGCTGGGGTGTCGGTGGAGTAGAAGAATCATGCAACATAACGACGTATGAGGCAAGACTTCCCCGACTAGCAGAACGAGGGGATGGCCAAGAGCGCAAGAGGTAATTTGTTGACATGCTGATGCAGAACTACGAGACCTGAACAGGTGAGTAGTTTAATACTGTTATATGCCAAGCCGCGGCGTTAAGGGATAGTG
The DNA here is from genome assembly GCA_029233265.1 of Mycena alexandri. Classification (NCBI taxonomy): domain Eukaryota; kingdom Fungi; phylum Basidiomycota; class Agaricomycetes; order Agaricales; family Mycenaceae; genus Mycena; species Mycena alexandri. The sequence goes on along the minus strand of JARJCM010000310.1, from coordinate 13,228 downwards.
GAACAGTCGGCCGGAGTCGTACAAGGTACTCCGGAATAACCGGGGTGCCGGAGAGTAGGCCGGAGTAACCGGAGTCGACAAAGGGGATCGGCGGGGCTGCTTGACACAACACCACTGAGGCGCAGGGTGAGCGTGTACTGCCAGGTATCGTCTAGAGGAAGAGGAAGGGTTTTGGGGGAAGAGAGGAGCGACTGGCACCACTCCGGAAGGGGGGAAGTGATGTTTATTAAACTACTGAAGAACAGGGAGTATGCTAGCTGATTAAATAGTGTAGGATCCTAATTTAGTGTAAAGGAGATAAGGAGTAACATGTGGACGAGCATATGGTTGAAAGAATAGGAAGTCCATAAGCGGTAAGAGAAGTTTGACCTGTATCAGTATTGATCTTGGGAAATGAAACATGAGGTGATGAAATCTGCCATGAGGCGATGGAAGGCAAGAGGGACCATGTGGAGAGGTTGTTACCACTTGATACCAGCCACGACTGACCGCGAGAAGTCATTCCAATACTAATACCCAGTTTCCGGTTGACTCCGGAAACACCGGAGTGGACCGGAGTGCCCATAGAGAACCGGAGTGGTCTTGGTGTTGGATATTCAAGCCGGCACTCCGCGGACACGTGCACGCCACCAGGCCGTGCATGATGACGCACTGCGCGATGAAACACGTAGCAACGGGTCTCAGCTGGTCTGGACCATTGTCTTTCTTGAAGTACATTGTACGACGTAGTTTGTTTTGAGTACCTTTGTACCATTATTCTTTAGGTATAAAAGGCCTCAATATCTCTTGAATAAATTATCTATTTCTTGTATCCCCCGTTCGAACCAAACTACAACTTTCTACAGGTTATTGGCCCCCGCGCTTAAAACCTTAAACGAAAACACAACACCCCTATTCAATCCTTACTCCCATGTCTACGAATACGTTCTCCTCGACCGCCAAACTTGGTGAGTACTTTGCCAAACTCCCCGCGTGCAAGGCCGACGGCACAAATTGGGTTTTCTTCCGTGATCGCTTTCTGTTTGCTCTCGACGCTGCTGGACTCGATGGCCACTTCGAGACCAATACAGCTGGGACGGCTGAGGCGCCGGTTGAACCCAAGATCGTTGATGCCGCGGCACCGACACCAGCGGAAGTAAAGGCAAACGACGCATATCTGGCGCGCTGTCGGATTTGGAAGTCCGAGCAGGCTGTCATCAAGCAAGGTCTTGCTTCGGTGATACCAGATTCGTTGTTCTTAAAGGTCAAAGCCGCGAGTACGGCGAAGGGGATGTGGGATAAAGTGAAGGATGAATTTGAAAAGAAGTCTAAAATGGTTACGGTGGATTTAAGGTGCAAGCTCCAAGACGAGCGTTGCGCAGAAGGTGGAGACGTAAAAGCTCACCTGGATAAATTACGGACTATACGGGCGGAGTTGATCGCGATGGGCGCAGACCCAGGCAACGACAATTACATCGCAATTGTCCTAGGTTCTCTCCCCGTGTCTTACGATGATAAGGTGTGAATTTGAACACACGTGAAATATTCGATTTTGCAACCTTTCAGTTGGAAACAACTGATGAAACTAGTCAATAAGGCAGTGGAGAGTACTGGTCTACTCCCAGGACTGAGTACTAGGCTGCTTAACGCTTTTGAAACATCAGTGATATCACTACTTTTACCACACTGGTCATGGAAGTACTCCTGCAAACTGTACACTTTGTGCAGAGAGTTTGAGGATTGGTGATTTCCGGGTAGTTCCAGTGCCTGTTCTCACTTAAATCGGACATGGAGGATGCCGGACATTGCCATGGACAGTGTGCAATGGGTATTGACAACCTTGAGCGCTCTTGGCAAGGTCTGGATTGCTGCGGAACTAGGAACAATTGAAAAGAACTGAATTCCCCTCGGGGAAAGTGGGTCATTGCCTCGGAAATTGCATCGGAGAGCGGTGGGGCTGATACATATCACTCCTGGGCGCTGTTCCGTCGGTAAAACACGGAGTTTTCACCCCAGAAAGACATGTTTTCTCTCACATCTTCTATATTTATAGTTTTGGCAGAAATGTATTTAACCAGCCATGTAAATTATGTACAGACAGTGAACCCCACTCCCACTTGTTGGCACACAGCTATTGAGTGTAGTGATCTGGAATCGCCTTGTGCTTGAGCCAGTCTGCAACGACTTGGAATCCACTTGTGCTTGAGCCAGTCCTGATAAGACTTGGAATCGCCTTGTTGTCGAGCCAGTCTTGCTGTGACTTGGAATCGCCTTGTGCTTGAGCCGGTCCTCCTCTTCCTACCTACCTCTACACAAAGTCCAACAGTGGTTCAAGTGGTTAGTAACAAGGGGTAATCCTGCTTGGATATATCTGGGATAAACAATAAAATTGGGTTTCTTTGACCGTTCTCTATACACTATAAGTGTTGTGGATTTTGGATAAGGTTTTCTGAGGGATCCCTTTTCAAATTGAGTCTGAGGGTCGATACGCCTGACCCATTGCCCCGAACACATATAACAAAGCATTCTGAGTTGTTGGTGGTTGAGGTTGGATATATTGGAGTGTAGACTTCGTCTAACTCTTTTGTATTTGATTTCACTGCTACATTTGGGTGCAGCGTTTCAACGAGACATATCTTTCTGCACTTACGGGTGCCGCCGCGTTGCTCGGCAAACCTCTTGAACCCAACACTGTCCTGCAAGGCATTAGTGATGAAGCCGACAGAAAAGCGGCTAGAACTACATTGAAGGGCGAGAAGGAAGCCGCGTTCTACGGGAACGGCGGCAAGAAGCCGAAGAAAACGATGGAGTGCTATAATTGCCACAAGAAGGGGCATATGGCGAAGGATTGCTGGGCTAAAGGAGGAGGGAAGGAAGGCCAGAGCCCACATAAGAAGGGTAATCATGGCAAGGCAAACATTGCGAAGATGGGCGGAGATTTTGACGCTGCTTGGATGGCAGTATTGAGTAGGCCGGAGGATGATGTTGAGTTTGATGAACTCGACAAGGAGGAGTTGGGACAGGAGTTGGATGATGAAGTTAAGGTTTTACCCCCACTATTAGATGTGTCGGTCAGCGTTGAGACAGCTGACAATGAGGAGGATACCGTATTCGTCGCTGCGGTCACTAGCTCAGACGATGGGCTTGAAATATATGATTCAGGCGCCACGTCACATATGACACCCTCGCGGCACAGATTGAAGAATTTTCGCACCATACAGCCGCACGGAATTGCGGCGGCGGACAGCAAGACATTTGAAGCGGTTGGGAAAGGAGACATGGATGTTCTAGTCCCAAATGGCACAGAAAAGTCAACGAAAGGATGTCCTGTATGCACCTAAACTAGGGGCTACTCCCATTTCAATTGCGCGCATTGCCCAAGCCGGCTACAACGTCCAATTTCGTCAGTCAAAGTGCTGCATATTTGACAGTGGTAGTCATTGTATTGGCACTATTCCACTCGTTCGCGGACTCTATAGTGTTCGCGCTCGAAGTTCAACCCAAGCTCAATCAGTCCGTGCTAATATAGCATCGGACAGACCGATAATTGCAACCCCAGAGGAGTTACACTGTCTTATGGGACACATTCCTGTTGATGCGGCAAAGAATCTGGTTAAGAATGAGTTGGTTGATGGAATTGAACTCGACGAGTCGGCACCTACCTCGAAGGATGACTGCAAGTCATGCCTGCACGGCAGGATGACCCGCAAGCCAATCTCGAAGGCTGTGGAGCGTGTTGCAGGTGGAAATATTGGCGACGAAGTCCATACGGATGTATGGGGACCCGCCACTGTTGAAACACTGCAACACAAGCGGTACTATGTGTCGTTTACCGACGAGGCATCGCGCTATACAGTGCTGATGTTAATACGTACAAAGGATGAGACGCTAGAATCATTTAAGGAGCTCGACGCACGCTGGGAGACTGAATTTGGGATCAGAATTAAAATTCTGCATTCTGATAATGGGGGCGAGTACAAAAGCCACGCATTCGATAAATACCTCGCGAAGAGGGGTATTCAGCGTCGTCTTACCGTTCACGACACCCCCGAGCACAATGGAGTCGCCGAGAGACTCAATCGCACACTTCTGGAGAAAGTCGCGTTGTTGCACGCGGCGGGATTACCCGCAAGTCTATGGGGTGAAGCGTTGAAGCACGCAGTGTGGTTAAAGAATTGAACATCTACAAAGGCATTGAACGGCCGTACGCCTTACGAGGCATTCCACAAAGCGAAGCCAGACTTGCGCAATATCCATGAATGGGGTTGCGAAGTTTCGGTTCATGTTGATAATGCAGCAAAGCTGGATGGCCGCGCTCGCCAGGGCAGATGGATTGGTTATGACGCCGAGAGCATTGACGGCCACAGAATATATTATCCAGAAAATCGGTCAATATGAGTCGAACGTAGCGTGAAGTTCCCGGAGATGAAACGGAGTGGTGGGATTCATAGAGTGCTGAATGAAGGGGAGAATGCGGAAATTAGGGATGAAGAAATGTCAAAAATTATCCAGCACGCACCTACTGCGACGCCGCAGCCCGCGGTGGTACCTCCTCGAGCACAAACTCCCCCGAGTCCTCTCACCACACCTCCCTCTACCCCTCCTTCGCGTTCTCCTTCGGAACCAATTGCCCCACGCGACATTACAAGTGCAATAGACCCCAAGAACATTATTGAGGGTACCCGGACTCGTCGTGCAGCGTACATCGCAGATGCCGAAGAAGAGGATTCAGTCATCATGCGGGAGTACGCATATGTGGGGATAGGAGGAATGTCGGACTCACCTACGGTTGAGGAGGCAATGACACAAGAGGATTGGGCACTGTTTAAAGCCGCGATGGACGTCGAGATGGAAGCGATGAGGAGGACAGGCACTTTCGGAGACGGACTTGTTCCGAGACCGATCGGCCGAAATGTTGTCGGATCAAAGTGGGCGCTTCGGATCAAGTGCAAGGCCGACGGCGAGATTGACAAGTACAAGGCTCGTCTCGTTGCCCGCGGCTTCACACAGGTCCAGGGTGTTGATTACTTCGAGACCTTCTCACCCACTGCTAAACTCTCTTCCCTTCGCACGATCCTATCCATTGCTACCCGATTCAATTGGGATATCAAAGTCTTCGACTACTCGGCGGCATTCCTCAACGGAGAGTTCACACCGGAGGAAGATATTTATATGGAACAAGCGCTGCACTATTCGAACGGAAACTCCCAGGCGGTCATCAAACTTCAGCGCACAATTTATGGATTGAAGCAATCAAGCCGCAAGTGGTACGAGAAGTTGACATCGGCTTTTGCTACACTTGGCATCTACCCACTCCATTCCGACCACGCTGTCTATCGTCTCGTACGCGGGAATGATACTGTCCTTCTTGCCATCCACATCGACGACAGCACTATCACAGGGACATCGCCTGCGTTGATTGACGAGATCCAGGAGGAAATTGCGGGGATGTTCAAGATTACAAAGTTGGGACCGATCAGCTGGCTTCTTGGAATGGAGGTCAAGCGGAATCGCGAGAAGGGCATGCTGGTGTTGTCCCAGACGACGTACATCGACTCACTTCTTCGCAAATTCAACATGGCGGACTGCAAATCAGTCTCGGTACCGTTGGATCCCACGGTTCAACTCACTCGTGAACAATGCCCCAAGGAGTCGACAGCTACCGCAGAGATGGAAGGAGTTCCTTACCGCGAGCTGATTGGCGGACTTGTCTGGCTTGCGACCGCTACTCGACCAGACTTGGCTTTTGCAGTCTGTGTCCTATCCCGTTTTATCGACAACCCCGGACTGCCGCATTGGAACGCCGCAAAGCGTGTACTCCAATATTTGAAGGGGACACGCTCTCACGCACTCACATACAACGCATCGGATGCCTCACTAGGTCTCAACATTTTTGCCGACGCTGACGGCATGTCTCTCAAGAATCGCAAAGCCGTGTCCGGCTATGCGCTCATCTTGAATGGTGCCACGGTTTCTTGGTCTTCCAAGCAGCAGGAAATTGTCTCCCTATCCACGACAGAGGCTGAATACATCGCCATCACATATACCGCCACAGAAGCAATTTGGTTTCGCCATTTCATGGCCGAACTCTTTGCAACATTTGATTTTCCCTTCATCATTTACAATGATAACCAATCCGCCATCGCGCTGGCCCATGCAGAACTTGGTCAATTCCACGCTCGCACTAAACATATTGACATCCGCTTTCACTTCATTCGCGAGAAGATCGAAAACGGGACTCTGGAGGTCGTGTATTGTCCGACTGCAGAAATGACTGCGGACATACTCACCAAGGCTCTTGCTGCCTTTAAATTCAAGCCGCTGGTTCAAACATTGGGATTAATTCCGGCTTGAAGGGGAGTGTTGGATATTCAAGCCGGCACTCCGCAGACACGTGCACGCCACCAGGCCGTGCATGATGACGCGCTGCGCGATGAAACGCGTAGCAACAGGTCTCAGCTGGTCTGGACCGTTGTCTTTCTTGAAGTACATTGTACGACGTAGTTTGTTTTGAGTACCTTTGTACCATTGTTCTTTAGGTATAAAAGGCCTTGATATCTCTTGAATAAATTATCTATTTCTTGTATCCCCCGTTCGAACCAAACTACAACTTTCTGCACTTGGGTGACGAAGACCATTGTCCAGGGGTGTGGTTGCATGGATATAACAATCACAAACCGTGGATGCCAGCAATTAGGGAGTGGAAAGTGGTAAAGGTTCAAATGTTTGAGGTAGGGCAGAGCAGCAGGTATCACTGCATCTTAGCCAAACCTCCTTCTAACTGGAACACTATTACCGAGGTATGCATTACTAATCTTGCTTCCTTTTTCTCTGTTGACCCGCTGTTACAGGCTACCCCGTTCAAAGATGTTTCCACTGCAGGTTTCTCTACAACCCTGGGACCAGCATCTTTCTATGAGCCTATGCAGAACAAGCCAGATGTCACTCAGCTCCGTTCTCTCATTCACCCAGGGCAGCCACGAAAGGTCAGTTGTTATTTTCCCCGCCCTTTCCTGCCTTGTGTCCCGAAAGGAGCGAACCGGAAAACCCGGGAGACCCCGAAAGGCTTCCACCCTCAAGACAATCAACCACATTGTGGCTGCTCCTCGGTCCACACCTCGTTCCCATACTGTCAGACAGGGGTGTAGGTAAAGAGAACAAGGAGGATGGTGAAGAGGTGGTTCGTTATCGTACTCGGAGTCAGGTATAATCTGTAAAGCCTTATGCAATGAAGAACATCTTGCTATTATTCTCAGTAGGGTCCCGTTTGGATTTGCTAAGCACATAAATTTAGCTGAAGATTTAGTTCCCGCAAAAGTGACTCATACAAGATGTTTGTTTATTCAACTCAACTATCACGGAGTTCGCAAAAAGGCAGAGACCAAATTTGTGCAAAAACCATCCTCGGGTGTTCTATGGACGGAGATTATGACTCCTGCACCTCTGGGGGTTGGGAAAGGTAGATATGGGTCTTATGGACCCAAAAGAATCCACAGCCAGGATTCTGTGGGAAATTGGGTGAGATTCACGGGTTTTGCCGCAGCCCAAATTTGTGCAATGGAGATTCACAGAGTTTGCCAAAGAAGCAAATTCGCAGAAACACCAGGGTCATGTAAGTTGGACACAGCACATATGGAAAGGTGTCACACATCCTCAGTCAAGTGGAAAGGAAGTGGCTGGCGGTCGGAATCTCTGAAAGAAAGAAAAAAACATCTCCTGGGCTTCATTCGGACTTATAACACGACGGGCAAGGACCAAGGCACACGATTATTGTGTGCCTTAAATGCACCGTCCGCGCACATGGCCCGGAGCTAACCGTGACTTGTCACCAAGAGGTTTGTTGGCTCTTTCAAAGCCCTTTGTGAGCTTTGTGTCGTCGGTTGAACAAATACTAATTATAATTTACCTAGTTAGCAGAAATGAATGGTCTAATTATGAATTTCTTTCAGCCTTGAGGACGAGGGAATGAAGGTTAGGTTGAGGGTTTCTTTCGCCGATGCCGTGGCGGTTCCCCGAAGCGACGGATCAATGGTGGTGCGGCTGACTCGCGCCGCGTGCCGAGCGATAGCGATTTGCAATCAAACCAAACCCGCGCACGCCCATGCGGCAGCTGCCGCACCGCGGCCCGCCCAGTGCCAGCTTTATGTATAGCTGACCGTGATGCCGTCGCGCCCGATGCGCAACATCTTTGTCGGTGCGTGATCGTCCCCCATGCCGCCTTTATCGATGCACAAAGCCATCTTGAAGTCATCCTCACGTTGCCTTTGCCAACACCGGAGCCAATGGGGGCATCACCTTTATTGACGCCGGAGCCCATCTGCATGTTGCCTTTAAATTTGTCCTTACTGAAACACGTCTGCACGTCGCCTTCGGCGCATCAGGGTGCTCTGCCTAACCGATGACAGGCTATGGCTTTGATTTCCCATCAATCCTGTTGCGGCTTTACTAAAATGGTCAATTATGGTGTGTTCTACCCCATCTCAGACATGGATGCTCAAGGGTGCCTACATATTTGATCGGTGCGGAATTCCAGGGACTTCTTTAAGGGTTGTGTTTAGTAGGTATGCAGACGCGCCCGACGCCAGGTTATAGAGGGGGATTCAGGCCATCAAGGCGGTGAATGCAATGTATGACAACAGCCCAGTAAGAACACGAAGTCAGCAACCAGAGCACCCAGCGCGGTAGAGGGAGGAAGATTGATGCCAATAATTTACCAATTTTGATGGCGCATCAGGCGCGCAAAGGGGACGTGTGCTCGCTAAGCCCATATGGGGTCAAATGGAAGCAATGCACATACACTGTCGTAGCCCGATGAAGGCGATGTGCAGGCGCGCTCCAGTGCTGACAGTGGCAACATTGAGATGAACTCCAGCGTTGACAAAGGCGACATAAATATGGGCTTGTAGGTCGGCAAATGTGATGGGCGGGAGGGTTAGTGCGCGGATAAAGACAACGTACAGACACAATCACGCAGCCACAAAGACACCGCACATCACGCGCAACGGGATCACGGCTAACAGTACCGTGGGTTTGATGCTGGACGGCCTCCCACCGTAAGCGGGCGGGGGTGAGCATGGATCCGGTATCGCTCTCACGTGTTTGTCTGCCGCAACCACATCGTTCGGTTGCTTCTCCGAGTCGCAACGGCATCTGCGGCCGAGTCGCGGCTCAGGCAAACCCACCCTTATCTTGGTGCACAATTATTCGTACTCAAAGACAAAACACATTCAAAATCAAGTCGTAAATTCCGGTTAACTAGTTGCAATATAGCTACTATTTGGTTAATTAAGAAGACAAAGCTCACAAAGCTCTTTGAGACGGCCGACAAAGCCCTTAGTGTGCTGTCACACTTAAATCCGGGCCATGTGCGCGGGATGTGCATTTAAGGCACACGAGAGTCATGTGCCTGGGTTTTTGCCCCCCGTGTAAATAATCCCTGACCAGAAAATTAGATGTGGTGGAGGGAGTGCTGAGGTTAGGTTAGGTTAGGGAAAGCGGTACAGTAGCTGTCGCCTTACTGAGCGACATTGCTAGTGTCAATCGACTGTCGAGCCATCAGATGCGAACAAGTGATCACCAGCCAATGTGATTGCCTGTGTTCGTTTGTCTTCTTCCTTAGGCTGTTTTTTTCTCTTCTCGCTGGTGTGTTGCCCAACCCATTTGTATAAGTACGCTTGATAGCGGTACCAAATATGTTAATAATTTTGTTGCAAGGGATTCTCGGAGGGAAACCAATGCAAAGGATTATTGCTCACTATGGCCTGGAGGTTGAATCAAGGTCCCGCCGGAAATCTCCAGTACATATCCTTAACAATCTTGGTATCTAGACTTATATGTTTATTTCAGAATCAGGTTGTATGTATGATTTCCCATTGCTGATACTTCACTTTGGTGTTGTGTTCGCAAACTATATTGTATTTTCCCCACTCCAGTGATGAGGTAGGAGAGTTCAAAGAGCAGACTTTATTTCTGGAAGAACATGAGTGAAAAGTTCTTCGAGCTGAGAACTGGAATAAATAAAAAATATAATTGACAGTGGCTGTTTCAACAACTTGGAATTCAATTTGTATATGTGCTCTGTGGCCAAAACTGCGAAATGTATATAATGTATCATTCAGTACACGGGTGCCACAGCGGAATCTATTTCAAAATAAAGTTGGGAAAAGACTTCCTCGAGCCGATCACTGAGATCCAAGAAACCCTGCGATTCCACGGACAACGGCCTAGGTTGATTGAGCAACTTGGCCTTGAATACATATAGATGCTCTATGGCGAAATGCTGGGCCTTGTGTGCAGCATCCACCACGGCACCTGTAACTGCTGTGAGTCTTCAGAGAAACAAATTTAAACATGTATATACCGGACTCTGATTTGTGGTCGTTTGCATTGCGCTTACTCAGTCGAGCTGGGAAATCGAGTAATCAGTGTCCGACAAAATAATTAACTGGAAATGTACAAATCACGCAGGCGAGCAATTTCATCCCTTTGAAGTTGAAGCATTGCTAGCAATGGATGGTCTTGAGGTACTGACCAGTCGCTGGATGATACGGCACCGGGCGAGATGGATGAGCCGATGTCATGCATGTCTGGAGCACGTTTTGTCTTCATATATATTGGTAGAGAACCGACAGCGCACCAAGGTCCGAAGAGTTCAGGTTAAAAATCAAAGTCAGTAGCTGTCGTTCAGACTTTAAGTATTTGTATTCGCAACAGTACAAGCACAAACCATTGGAATCCCCTGAGGCTCCGGCTGCCGGTTGAGACAAATAATTTACATTGATAACACCGTACTCTGTGATGGTAGAAGGTGGGAGAGGTGAATAATGGGGTATTTGCATATCACGGGATTGGAAATGCATTTGATGGCTAGGAGGAGGGGCTTGCGCCTGTGGCGCGGAAACTACAGTGGACGGTTGTCCTCTTTTGTTAAGACTTTGATCTGGTCTTGATGAGTGAACACGAAGTACTCCAGAACAACTTATATTGAGTTGTGCAGAGCGTAGTGTTGTGGTACAAGTAAAAGATAAAGTAAAGTATAGTAAACAAGACCAAGCTTTTATATCTGCTTGGATCGCACCGTGATCCAAACAGAACCATCAAGTAAGTAAACAATTCGGCCTCAAGTCCGAATATGGTAAGTAGGAACGCGCAACCTAACACTCTCCCCCTTGAGACTGACTCCAGTCTCTATACAATAGTAATCAGAACATAATATGAGCAACAATACTCGAGCAGAATCAAACAACCAAGATATACGTGCAGCGTGCGACCAATTACCGTCCATTCAAATTGGGGATTGCAACGCACCGGCTACGTTTCAGCGAATTATGACGATGGCATTTCAGGAATACATTGGCCGGTTTGTTCATGTGTACCTGGATGACATATTCATTTACTCGAATTCGATCGAGGACCATGAAGTTCATCTTGGTAAGGTCTTTGACACATTGAGAAAGAATGAGTTTTACCTGAAAAGGGAAAAATGCGAACTATATGCAGAACACCTTGACTGTCTCGGACATATCATAGTATCATGATGTACAGCGGTTTCTTGGATTAGTGCAGTATTTGGCGCAATTTCTGCCGAATATTAGTTCGTACACTGGGCCGTTAGCGGGTATGACTCGAAATGGCGCTCTGTTCGTATGGAGGCCATTACATCAGTCCTGCTTTGAGACAATTAAACTTATCTGTTGTAAAACGGCAATTTTGAGGCCGATCGATCCAACACTGGATGAGCCAATCTGGATTATTTGTGATGCGTCCGTATCTGGATTGGGGGTGATGTATGGCCAAGGAGCCACCTGGCAGACTTGTAGGCCCGCGGGGTTTATGTCAAAGAAGTTACGGCTGCTCAACACAATTACCGGGTGTTCGAGCAAGAAACATTAGCCATATTAGAGGCGCTGTTAAAGTGGGAAGACAAACTTATGGGCTATTGAGTCCACGTAGTCACGGACCACAAGGCTCTGGAATTTTTCCAAACACAGCGGCGGCTGTCAGGAAGACAGACACGGTGGATGGAGTACTTGGCACGATTCGACTTTGACATTCACTACATCAAAGGAGAGTTGAATGGCGCAGACTGTTTATCACGATATTATGAAAATGATACATGGGAAGACGTACATGATATATCGGAGTACTGCAACGCAGACACGCGATTGGACCCCGAGATGGACGATATTCCACCGGAATGAGTTGAGGAGGTTGTCGCTATGCGATCCATGTTGGACCATGGACCGCGGCGCAGCGCTCGGCTTCAGAATAAAATGGAACCGCGTGACCGTGAGGTTGAAGAGATGGAGGCGGCTGAGAATTCGAAGAACGTGCAACCCGCCGTTGACACGCCGGTGAATCCTTCAATTTTTGAGTCGCGGCCGCGTAATGATAATTTGGCGCAATCTCCGGAGTTAGATGGCGCTGTGTTGGATATGATTCGTACTGGATATGAGCAAGATAAATTCTTTCAGAAGATATTAGCGAATCCCACTGACTTCAAGCCGTTCCGTGTGAAGGATGGACTTGTATATGGACAAAATCGAGGTCAGGAAGAGGTACTTTGTGTGCCGGATGCCATGTTGGGGGAGCGCCGGCTAAGAGGAACGTTAGTGGAACAGGCTCATCACAGCCTAGGACACTTCGGGGCTCAACGTACTGGCAATTATATACGAAGATGGTACTGGTGGCCGAGGATGTCCGCAGAAGTTCGTGAGTTCTGCGACAGCTGCCAGACATGTTTGGTTAATAAACCATCTACGCTAAAAACAGCGGGGAAATTACACTCACTTCCAATTCCTACTCAGCCCTGGGAGTCCATTTCAATGGATTTTATCGGGCCGTTTCCAAAATCGATGGGGTTCAATTACCTTTGGGTGATTATGTGCCGGATGACTTCATCGGTTCACCTAATTCCGGTAAATACAACGACTACAGCAACGGAGTTGTCTCACATTTACGTTCGTGAAATTGTGTGATTACATGGGCTACCAAAGTCCATTGTGTCGGATCGTGACTCGAAGTTTACCTCCACTTGGTGGCGAGAGGTGCACCGGGTATTGGGAGCGAAGCTGTTGATGTCAACGGCGTTCCATCCTCAGACGGACGGCGCAACAGAACGGGCCAACCGGTCTATCGGTCAGATGTTACGATCAATGGTACAGCCTAGCCAGAAAGATTGGGTTGAGAAGATTCCGCTGGTTGAATTTGCAATCAACGCGAGCATCAGTGCATCCACGGGATATGCGCC